>KN884374.1:11315-28016 GCA_000934455.1 Apostichopus parvimensis
TATTGGCACCAGTAAACTTAAAATATTTACAAAATAGAGCTAAATATGATCAAAAATGTTCTTTACCTACGTTTCTATCAAGAATTGTAAACAGTGCTATGAAATCAATATTGTTTGGGTATTCCTTTATATATTTGTAGATAGTCGAAACTATGTAAATGAAGCCTATGAATGTTTCCTTTAAAAAACGTATGTCATTGTTTACAAAACAACACTAGTGTCGATATAACAAACTTTAGGGATTACTGAAAGTTCAATTGGAGTATCAAAATTAGCCAATATAATTTTCATTTGAAGAAGAACAGGCTTGATTTTGTGTACATAATTATTGGAAGGTTCTAACTGTTAAAAAAAAAAAAACGAAATACTTACTTCACTATTTGAAACTATATCCAGAAGCTGTAATACTAAAGACTGTTGAAATTCCGCTGATCTTTTCTCTTCTGATTTTAACACGATAGCCAAAGGGCCACAAAATGTTTGAGCTTCTTTGATAAACTTCTCAAAATCCTTATCCTGTTCAAGAATACAGAATATCTGAAACACTTTACCCTCAGGCTGTAAATACTTCATGATCTTTTCTGTAGTAATTGTACTTAGTCCACAGCAAAATCGAATGAAGAGTTGAGACTTTGCTGGATCAATTTTCTTCATTACTGGTCCCAACGAAAAATTATGTTTGTCCTCAGCATAAGCAGATATATATTTGGAGGCATACCATTGTACGATGCCGTGGTGACAAAATGTAACCTCCTTTTGGCACACATTGAGATCATGTATTGTATTGGCACTCTCTTCTTCACGTAGAATACCAAGAGAAATGAGTTCTTTGTAACATTCTCCCTTAACTACAGAGAGAAAATTATTCTTTTCCCAGACTTGCTGTTTACTTGATTCATAAAGGGATTCAAAACACAATTTGTTAAGAGCAGGGAAATTGGATGTGATTTCTTCCTGTCCACTTCCAGGCAACTTCTTCCAATATTGGTTGTAGAAGCACGTTAACACAAAAGTGAAGACGTCGGTGAAGGAATGAAAGACTGTCTTATTGTTCGGATCCTTGGCAATGTCGATGTACTTCACAAAAAGAAGTGGAATACGACAAAATTCGTCTAATAACATAGTCTTTTTGACTGTGTCTTTAAGTTTTGTTGCGGTAATTTTGTCACCTGGACAGGTTTTGTTTAGGTATCGGTGTTGTGTTTCTTCGCTAAATCCGTTTAGACGAAGTCTTACAATGTTTGCATACTCAGCAGCAGTTGGTATACAAAGTGATCGCGACGAAATGATAAGTCTGACTTCGGAAAATTTGCGACCATTTATAATTTCCAAAACTTCAGGTCTAATTTCTTTATCATCATATTGATCAAAGTCTTCCAAAACTATAACTGACTTCACATCAGGAGAACTTAAAATATCATTGATATCTTCATCGGTAAAGGAACATTTCATCTGTTTTCTTATTGCTTCACAGATTGAACCGCATCCGGTCACATCACTAAGTTTTAGTAGAACAAAAATCTGGACATTATTTAGAGGTTTCGTCTTGTTTAACCAGTCCAGCGTGGCTTGGAGAAATAATGTCGATTTACCAAAACCAGGATTTGCTATAAGGAAAATGCGTTTTGATTTGACAACCTCAGGGTCAAATATATCATGATATGATGTTAAGCGGGCGTTGTCTGACGATGAGGACGCAGTTTTATTACCTTCATCGGTATCCCTCAGTAACTCTATTTCAACATCCACATAAACGTCATTCACATCATCTACTTTGTCAGTAGCGGTCTCCCTCAAATCGTCGATAACCTGATCTAGTTTACCTTCAAAGAAATATGCACATTCATAAATGTTGTTGGTAAATTTCTCAAAATGAATCGTTATTATGAAAAAAAACTCTTTCCAAAAATCTACCCACCAGCTTCTCTGAGTGAAATTAAACTTTTAAAGTTGACAAAGAGACAATCGATAGTTCATTTCGTAATGGACATGTCTTATAGTGGATGTAGTAAATAGTATCAGTTATAATTGTTTTTTGTCACAAATCAAGATCACATTTTTGACGTTGTTGAAAGCAATGACTGATCTTTTGATTATCATTAAACATCAAACTACCTTATTGCAACCAACATATTTTTGCCCCAAACTATAAAACAAGTAACGACAGAAGAACGCAAATTGCAATACTAGGAGAGAAAATCAATGTACGAACTGAAGGCAATCTTGTTATTATGATTTCCTGAATGTTTCTTACCAGAGCTGTTATTCGGTGAACTGCTGGAATCGACGGTATTAGCAACTTCCTAGAGTAACATCAACAACAAAAACAGCGATAAAATATTACATTACATATAAAAATCTAGTATACTAAAGGACTGTGACAACATTATATATTCAATGAATACAAAAAAGAACATGATAAGTGTTACAAGCAATCTCTTTCCCCGCTGTCTTTCTCTCTCCACCTCTCTCTTCACCTCTCCCCCCCCCCTCTCTCTCTCTTTTTGAAGATTAGATATATCTATAGAGTAGGCATGGTATAAGTTGATATTTGACACCATAACATTATTATCCTCCACAAATATGCTTTGATTGTGCAAGTCATGAGTGACATCGAGAAATCGATTGTTATTTGTTTCGCAGACATCGACCAAACGTATGCTGTTTTGCTGAGAACCAAATATAATTTAAGTGAATAACTTTTCACCTTCACCTGTTAACATGATTTTGCTTGTCACTTTCAACGACGGTTCAGGCAGAGATGTTCCGTGAAGTGTATATAATACAAATACTGCATGTCTTGCCATTGCTATCGACACGTGTCCGGCTATTCGCACTTTTCAGTTGTATTTTTGAGTTTGCCTTGACTGCTAAACTAATAAATGTCACGTTCAATCATATTTATTCAGTAAAACTCTCATTGTTTAATCAACATATCTGTATTATACACTTATACTAGTCTTAATGAAATTTCAAATTGTAGATGTACTGACATTGCTGTTACATTGTGGCATATATCTTTTGAAATCATTGTTAAAGAAATGTACTATAACACAATAAGCTGTTTGGTCTATATGCTAATTTGTTATGACAGTTCCAAAGGGCTACTATCAAAATGCTGGACTTTCTTGTAAAGTTCTATTTTTCCATATTCAATTATGCATATTGTTATTAAGAACGATATGCATGTCGAAATTATAACATCAGTCCGTTGTAATATAAGATACAAGGTCGCGTGATACGTTTACACTGAAGATGACTGCTTATTGTAAGCATAGATCTACATCGCTCAAATAGTTTTAATCAATCAGTATCGCAAATAGACTGTATTTCGGAAAAGATCGAAAAAGAATGTGAAAATGGGGAACAAAATGTGGAATGTTATGATAAAACAATACTTTTCATTACGGCAATGGAATTAACCATATAATTAGCGTTGCTATTACCTTCACACCGTCAGGACTATCCTCTGCATTCATTTTATTCATGTCTGTGTACAATGGAATAATATTAATCAATGTTATTATATTGTGTGATGACACTTAACATCTAATAAGGCGAATGCACAAATCTGAACAAGGTACAATTACAAGATAGAGACAGACAGAGTGACAGAATAACTGTCAATATCGATCACGAATCCGTTAAAATTTGAAAAAGGAACGAATATTATTAGTATAATTTGAGCAGTTAAGAACGTGCCATGCATATTATTTTGCGTAAGTTTTATCGATTGGCCGACGATCTTGACATTTCGTTTGTATTACAATAACAAATATCACATTGCAGCCTGTTGCTACTCTTGGGGTCTGTTAATAATACGCAATACACATAGCGCAAAAGAATAATGAGAATAAACATATTTTCCTTAGACCAAGCACCAAAGATTAAAATAAAATAAGGATAACTGGATAAGAGAAGCTTGAAAGACAGCAATACTAAAACAATTCTGTTTCTATAATTTACAGAAGTCTACTTACCAATGGTGTTCTTCGATACCCCGCTTTCCACGGTTTGGAGCATCACAGCCCTCTAAAATAAGTGAATGCACAATTATAGTTGCATTGTCAATATAAATATTGTGATATGTGATATTTCCGGATCCCAAAAGTTTAATAACGAAAGAGTTGTTTGTCCAATATATTTTTGGAAAAGTTTCTCTATTGTTGACATTTAAATGATAAATGCATGTCATCATTTGCTGTAGGACACATGCCAAGGGGAAATTAAACTAAGTATTCGCAAATACACACATATCTACAAAAAAAAGTAAACCGACGTGAATATATCATGTGTTTGTTGAAAACCATCGGCTTGGATATTCAAACACAGAAGTCAGGGACTGTTCACTAGTAAATTGCTACTTATCTCCGTGTAATCTTCCAGCACTTTCAAATATTTATAACAATCAATTTTCAATGCCATTCATATAAATTTCATGTATTGTCAACATTCCTTATTTGATAATCGAAAACACCACCGCCTTGTCAACCAAACTGCATTTAGCATAACAACAAATGTGTTGAGAGTTAGTCTGGAAACCGTACCTGGAAGGTGACGAGCCACATATGATCTATAAAGTCAAATTTGAATATGCAATCATAATCCTCTTACCTCTTCTTCTACGCTTTTGTGAGTTGGTATATTTTTACCCTTCCTTTTACTATTCGAGGCTAAGTAAGAAGGAAAAAACATTACCTTGATTATGCTTTGATGATATGGGGTATCAAATGGAAAAAACGCTATTACTTTTCAAGAATTTATGGTAACTACCATTCTTGTACTGGGGTTAATGTGTAATGCCGTCCAGCTGAGGATGTTCATGAAATTGTGGGTGCTTAGATGCAAAATAGTGATATATTTTGCAATTTTTGGAACAATAGTGAATAATTTTCAACTTTTGTACTCCACGAACAAGTTATATATTTGTATACTGTGCGTCAGAATTGTTTGTAATACCAATGGGAGGCAGAGGTCAAGCCACTCTAATTGTATTCTGGTTGGGAGGGGGACAACACTGTCCTGACCCTTGTAGGTACAGAATGAGTGCGAGCTAAGGTATATGGATTTGTTGAACTTTATTGAATGAATAGTCTTCAATCCAGTGGTTTCATTTTGTGTGGTTGCAATCATCTCATAAGAGAATACTTAGCGTGCAGGTTGATTCTCATTATTTTCAATTCACTAAAAATGGATACAGTTCTCGACAGAACCTAACGCTTAGATCTAATAACATTCCTCATTTAGGACCTAAATACTTGTAAGAATGCACCATTTCGTGTACTGGTTGTTTGGCTGTTAAGAAGGCTATCCATGCCCCCTACACGAGTCTCGGTTCAACGTCCTAAGGGCAACTACTCCCCCACCCCATTATAAATCATGGATCATCCCATGATGTGTCCCGTGAGTAATTTGCTTAGATAATGGTAGATGTGGGATATAACCAAACCAAAGAGAGACTGATTGTACATCTGAGACGGATACAGAAATCAAAATTACATATAAGTGGTTGCTACTACAAATAGATTAAGACCAACCAGTCTCTTACTATGGATTTCATTTTACGAATATAACATATGCGGTGTTTAAATAATAGACGATTTTACTTTCCTTTGTCAATATACTTTGTTTACTTTAATTACATTAGGCAATATATGTACACGTATATATAAGTCGGAACTGAAGTACTCACATTTACGTTTTACACAGATAATAGCGGCAACAATAACTAAAAGCACTGCAACGATGACAGAAAAGACAATCACAAAGATTAACTGGCTTTCACTGGGAGGCTGATCTTCTCCTATGATTGCATCCACTCTGGGAAATCGGAGATCTACGATCGTTTCCATGTTCCACACTTCTGATAAAGGTCCAACAGGTCGACATATTAGGGTAATCCTGTCATGCGTAGCCGCTGGCTCTATAGAAAATCGAACCGTCACAGAGACTTCTGCAGTATCTCCTTTTGAAGTAACCTCTAAAGACTGATTGAGAAACATGCTTTGGTAGACTGGGTCGTTTGATAGCCATTCCAGGTTAGGTAGTGGACGGATTCCGTAGAGCTTGCATGTCAATTCATCTTCGTGCTTAACATATAAAATACAAAACTGTTGATCACAACCATTTACAGTTGGATAGGTTGAAATTGATGGGTTTTCTGGGGAAATGGAAATATACAAACATTGTTTTATATTAGTTAAAGAAGGAAAGAGTAGTCAAAGAAAATACGATCATAATAAATAACTGCAACAGAAGGATACTAAATTGTATCAATATATATATTTTGGGTAAAGAGCTTGATTATCTTCCACTCGCACGGACATGTTAAGTTTCCTAATGTGTTTATATATCATGTTTATTATAAATCCGTCGTAACCTCATGGAAACAAAGGATGATTTTACAACCATAGCTTGGTATATCGTTTAAATAGTTACCTTTGGTAAATTGTAGATCTACAACTTTCTCCATGCGCCAGAAGTCAGAATTCGGACCAGACGTACGACAACGCAATTTCATCATGTTTCCCCTTATAGATTTGGTTATATTAAATCTAACCGTAACAGATACATCTAAAGTATCTCCTTTGGGAATAACTTCCAGCGACTGATTGTGAAGCATGCGTTGATGCGATTCATAAGGTGATACCCACTGTAGGTGTGTGATGGGACGGATTCCTGACAGTCTACATGTCAACTGGTCATTGTAGCTTACGTATAGTTTACACAGTGGTTGATTACAACCATCTACAACAACATAAGGTGGATTTGGCTTCACTGAAATAAAAATAATAATAATAATAATATATAGTTATTGTTACATTACGGAGGAATTCATACCGATATATCCCTATTTTAAGGAGACGGCCCTGGACGATACACAGGGAAACCAATAAACTCTAATCAATTTAAGGCAGATGATATTTAAGGCATATCGATATATTATATTAATTCAGAGATGGGCTTAATTAATCACTGTAGTTGACTTTGTTTCGTATTTTCATGGTTTTGGAAATGTTGGTTATAAATTCTTATCGACAATACGCATTACTCAGACAGATACCACCGCGTATATGGAAAATACAAATGTAAACACCTATTGCTTTTGTCATACCATAAGAGTTGACATCGTATAAACGGGCATCATGGTCTCTGCTACTCCTATGTACGCAAACGTACAATCCATCATCTCGTGGCTTAACGTTTTGCAGTGATAATGCTCCATTACTCTGCATTCGTACAGAATGTTGATACACTTTTGTAAAGTTAACTGAACCGACATTAAATATTCCATACGCCAAAAGGTCTTGATGTTCAGCGAAATTGCGAGATACTGTCCATAGGGTAGCTCCGGAACTTGACCCATAGCACGTAAGGTTTGCCACTGTTCCAACCTCAACATAATGTTTTGATGTTTCAACGTGTCTGAAGTCAGCAGCTTCGTTTTGAATTAATATAAGGGATATATCTTCTTGTAGTAGCATTAGTGGGTCAGATGCTGAGCACGTCAGCAATGAGAGATAGGATCTTTGATATGGAGGTTGCCATATGGTAGCAATTGAAGAAAACGTAACACCTTTTTCATCAGCCATTTGTCCAGTTGTGATATTTATATGACCCTCATTAAAATGTTCCGTCCAGCTAAGTGAAACTTTTGGTCTTGAATTGTTCACGTAACAACTCAAAGTGGAAATCTCACTAGATCTTAGCAAACAATGCTGATATCCTTGGCACTCTGGAATAGACGGATACGGTTGTAAGGGCTTTACTGAAGAAGAAAAGAAAAATACAGGATATAAAAGAAAATCTTACTTACTTGTATACACTTTAAAGTGAAACAATATCGAATACATCAATACTTATTGCAGAAGAATAAAGTAAACAGTTAATGTGCTGGTGACGCTACGCCTGATTATTTATACTATTACATAGCTGTGTCGGTGCAATGCAACAACTTCATTGGAACAAGATATATTGACTATGATTAATTATCATGATTAATAATAAGGTTCATGTCAGCAAAATTGAAATTTTTTAGTTTTTTTAAACATAATCTCTTTCAATAGTGTTCATGTTGTCCACACTAATTTCCTAAATACGTCCGCGAACTCTTGTTTTAATATTTTTACAGCCCTCACCGTACGGTCCTATAGTACTTACCATATGTTATGACAGTTATAGAATGCATCTCCACTATTGGTCCTTTCAAGCTGATAATCTGAGAAACTGTGAAAATACCATCATGCGTACTCGATACCTTATTAACAATCAATGAGCCATTATTGTCAATGTCAAACTCCCCGGATGAGTATCCTAGGCCACTTTTCTCCGAGTCTTGGAAAACTAAAATTGGGGCATCGTCGTCTGTATTTGTCGAATTATACCAGAAAACTCCAACGAAGCCTTTATTAAAGGAGCAATTCAGAATTGCTGATTTTCCAATTTCCACAATCTGTGGGTCTTTGCACCCGTTATCTGTTTCCACGGGGACTGTGAAACAAACAATAACGTTAATGGTTGCAACAAAAAAAAAGATTTACGATTACGACTGGATTATTCCACGATTAGTTGACTTATCTTATTGCTATCTTAACTGATTGTAACTTCATAATTCTTTACTTTCGATTTGTCTTACAGTTATACAGTACTTGTATTTAGTGTTGTGTCGGTCCCGGGACAACCTAACAAACTTATAGGAAAACTTCATTGAAAAACACTATAACGCAATAGGTCCGTCTAAACGGTTAACGAAATGTATTGTGTTTTATTAACAAGAAAGTGTTCTTCAAGAAACCTTGGTAGATGTTACATAACACACACCATACCATTCAAATTAAGGTATGCATAACTTAACATATATCAAACAATATCGTAAACAAATTATTTGGTGGCGCTAAGAAACTAGCTAACACTTAGCATTATCTTAAACAATAACAACACGATGTATTATATCTCAGATTTCGTTGACTCAAAAAATATAAAGGATTTATTAAGTTATACAGGGGTTATTACAATCATATTGTAAGCGTGCAAAAAAATGTAGTGAATAGAGAAATGTTAACACTATGACTTATTACAGTTGATATTATAACGACTTTAAAACATAAGTGATATTATCAGAAATAACATGTCACCATAACATGATTATATTAATCCACCAAGTACAAGTTTCCGATTGATAATTTTGTTTGAAAATGTAATTTGTTGTTTTATCTGACATGACAATGACGTTTACTATTCAACACGATTTATGGTATGACATTAGTCTTAATTAAGTAACATTAGGCTAAGTGAAACTATCCTATAAACATTGACTATTTAATGCAGTTCATGAATCAAGAACAACTACATCAAATTACTAACCAAGGGTCACCGCAAACAGTGTTAGGACCGCCACAATGTTCGTCAACTTCATTATTGTCTGAAATGCAAAAAATAGGAGAATATTAGCATAATATTTTCTTTACCCGGTCAATCTCGATTTACAGCCCTTATGTTCACTATACGATTTAAAACAATTTCACATTTGCTTTATCCACAATTGAAAGGAAGCTTAACATAAAGCGATCATCGAATAACTCATTGGTCATAGAAAGTAAGACCGGTCACCTCTGTTTAACTACATGTACGTTAAATGTGTTGATCATTGATCTCAGGTCAGTTAATTTTTTTTATCATTGATCACTCAGTTAAGCATACACCATCATTATCTTCAGGAAGCTAGTGTATTTATTAAGAAAAGAAAGGCAGTAACTTCAAAACATACAATAAAACTGATTCAGCGATGTTTTTCTCTTTTAATTGTTGTGACCTCAACGCGGTGAATCCAACTAGTACATTTTTTGAGTTTGTCATATCTATTAATTTACATCTTTTTAAACCTATTTAGAGGGCAGTTCAATCACTTGTTAATTTGCATTTTTGATAATTTATATTTAATAATTTCATGCATTCATTAATTTCTTGTATACCATCAAAACGTTATTTATTAAACCAAATATGTCAAGCAACAATGTGCACACTAGCTCTGCTTTACCGCTGTTTAAGTCAAATTCTTATGACCAATGATATTCAATTTCTTTGGGTTATGTCATTGTTGGATGAAAGATAACAAAATAATGAAACCCCACAGAATATGCACAGGGATTAGAAAAAAAGCGGATAAAAGTCAATCAATAGCTCTGCGAGGTAATGGTTCACAAAGGTAAAACCAGGTCTTTCACTTTCTGTTGATATGAGTTGGTTCTATTATATCCTTTCGTCAACAAATCAAACATTAACATTCAAGTTGTCAGTAAATCCAGTTATAGAATTTCTACTTCTAACTTTGGTTTGCACACGTTCGACGCTAAAATAACAGATATATGATACAAACATGTGGGGCTTACTCTCATGGATAATATTTCGTGTTGGAATAGTATGTGTCTCCATTTCATGCGTGACGAGCATGAAAACATTCAATCATACTGTAATTAAGGGACATTCAGTATCGCTGGAATGTTCTTACGGCTCGAATGTTAATAACGACTGGATGTTTGAAGATAACATGGTGGTATATCATAATGTCCCACTGAAAGGAAAATTCAAAGAGACGATCGAAATAATAGCGAACAAGTCACTATTGATAAGAAATGTCTCAGTCATCCACGAAGGAGTCTACAGGTGCGAACAGTCGGGAAACGTTTCGGTGGTACATCATCTGGAAGTTGAAGGTTAGTAACATCTACAACATGTCTCTCCTAACAGTGTTGAAAGAATGATATACTTAACACTATCACATTCACTTAAAGCAGCATTTTGCGTTTTGTCGCCGTTTTCCACTTTTTTGACAAGTCCATCGAGTTTTTTACATATACCAATCACACAACAGCAAACTAAGATATTAGCCAAGTTTTTTCCCTGTCAAAAGCGTTAATTGGCGAGTAATTAAGGACATTTGCAGATAATGAGAAAAGTGTCCACCGACAAATTACACATTTAATATTCATCGCACACAGTTCCCCAACCCACTAGTTTGAATTCAACCAATCAAAGATGCAGGTTTAGTTATGAGCCGTTGCTAAAATTAGATTCAAAACATCGAGTTGGTAACTTGGTACAACCACCGAGCTGGACTCAAACAGCTCCCTGGTACAACTGCCATAAACAATCTACCCAAATCAACCATGGTGTTGTATTACGTATTGGCCGCCATTGGCATTCGTAGCTTTTAAATATTCATGCTATGGGCGAGAGTTATTTGGATCCCAACGGAAAATATCTCCGACAAAAACAAAGTTGAAAGTTGTAAATGTCTCGACTATTATGCCACCATTTGAAGTAAGATTTGAGTAGATAAGCTAGTTATGTATGTCGTTATAGCATCGTGGAATCAGTGAGGTTGAGAAAAAACTATAGAATAGGACGCAAAATGCTGCTTTAAGAGAGCCAAATCTAAACCATGACTACGTTTGAATGAGTTCAATTTATATAGATCTCCGAAACAGCATACAATGTTTAAAATCCATCATACCCTTTAAGTTCACTTGACAGTACCACAGTTGATCGTGATATTAATCGAGTTTTGAAACACTTAACCAACTTGAACGAAATGCCATTGAACTAAAACTATATGACGGCAAAGAAATAACAATAGTAATATTGTTATATCGAAAGTAAAGCACTTTTCGAACACAAGACCACATTCATCCATTATTAAATAAAATAATTGACCTTTCAAAGCAAACAGTGTTTTTAGAACAATAGTTTACCGGTATATTTGAACAGACATATCAAGTATAACGATACCAAAAACATATGTTACTTTACAATGGGAACTGGTGAGATGAAAGCAGGGACGCTTCAAGGAGTGCCCCGGCTTAACAATTGAAATTAGCAATAAGTAGAACATCCGCGTTCGACCAAGCCTAACCATGCTTCGGGCTTTGGTGACACAAATATGTATACATAGAAGCCACTTCTTGCTTATCACTTGCAGCAAATTGAAGATCAACAGGTCACCCAAAAGTTTTAACCTACGTAGAGTTTACGTAGAGTCTTAAAGTCAGGCAATGAAATGCCCTTCTTACTTTCGTTGTATTAAAGCAACATAAGTATTTAGGCCTATTCTTTCATTAAAAGCCAATGATCATTTCATTTTTTTTGGGGGGGGGGGGGGGTTGAAGTTGGATATTTTGGGAGAGGCAATCTATTCCTTCTTCGATGTTGACTTTTATTTTACAAGTATGTAAGTATGTATACCTGTACTATCTGATGCGTCCATTGAAAACAATCAGAAAGCATGCAGAGAAATACATTTTTGGTTCTATTTTCCAAGCATCTGCATCATTAGCTTATACACAGCAATAATGGCATATGGTTGTCTCGTTAATGTGGGGTTCCTTTCAATTTAAAAATGCCGTAATTTGGGGAATATCTTTCTCTTAGCTTCAGCTTCAGTCTTTGTAGACTTAAAATGCCTCAAAAATGTTCGATAAAATGTTTTACCTCAACATGATCAAGTCGATTTGCAATGTATATCAGTCTTTACCATTCACTGAGCATTTGTCTAATGTAGCAGTGTGACTCCATTTGAGTATAAACACCTCCTCCGACAGTCCGGTAGCCAGGCTGGACCCATATGGCATGCCCCATCTACGTTCAAAGCATTACAATTTATAACAAATACGTATTGTGCCCCTCCTTTAACTATTGGGCACCCTCCATAAATTGTCTGTGCCCTTCCAACTCGGAGTATCATAAACCCACATGGAGCTCAAACATTTATTTAAAGGCAACTCCCCAACATTCGGTCTAATCAAAACGATATACACAGCGGTTGGGCTTTGTGCACTTTATATCTAGTTAAGGGCCTAACGTATGATTGTACAACATTTGCGAACATGGTAGAATTTGTTTTATCAAAATGTTACAACAATTTGTGAGCAGCATGGGAATCGCATGGTTTACTAGTGAAATGACGTTTAATGCCGATATCAACATCGTTAGTTGGGTGCTTATTTGTTTTCGGTGCTTGTGTATAGACCTTACTGTTGCCAGGGCATATGGCTCCCGCACCGCCTACCCAAACCCGCCTAGAAACGCTGTTATATGCACAGTTGGTTATTCAGAGTAAGACCTTGAGAAGTACATTATTTTACAGAAAGGGTTCAAAGACTACTGATGTACGATGATAACGTCCTGCATTTTAGTTCGCCCGAAAGAAACAATTTTATTCCAGCAGATTAAAGCAGTTCGTAACGTACCATCAGTTCATCACTTCTCACCTTCACAAGTCTCCAGATTACTGACGAACGTCAAGTTTATTTTCTTAAAGGGTTTTCACGTTTGTTTTCCTTCAAAAATAAACATTGATCATACCAAATTCCATCTGATGCAAAGGTTGCATTTTCACACCTATTGTGCTGTATATTTCGGAAGGTATTGAAAGCTGAGGCACAGTAGACATGGCTATGGGGTGTAAAAGAATGCTTTATTGAAGAAGAAAAAACACGCATAGTGCAGTGTTTAAATGCTCATGGAATATCAATAAGAACAGATTTATCAAAATGTATTTCATGATCTTTTTTGCTTTACAATTTTTCCTTGCTTGCAGTTGTTCCAGTGCTTGTTTTGGCCATCAAAGGTGATTTCTCACAAGATGTTATCTACATAGAAATTGGGGATGCCATAGAAGCACATTGTTTCGCAAGCGGCGCTAGACCACAAGCTAGACTAACGTGGCTGATCAATGGTGACAATTCATTGATAAAGTCCAATAGTTCAACCATAAGTGAAGATGTCTTTCTTAAAGCTGACAACTTGACATATGATTCCAATTCATCAATAATCATCCGACTTGATCCAGATAAACCACATGGTAACATTAGTTGTTATAGTAATTGGGGAGAGACACAGCCGAACCAGACGATTGTCAGAAAATATCGGACAAACTGTAAGTGTAGGGTCAATATTTAAACTAACAATAAACATTATTCAGTATTTTGTATGAGGAAAGTGATGATATGTTCCAGTTTATCTCCTGAAGTCACAATTAAATGATTGATGACAATTCATCGCATCGCACTTTGAAGTTAAAAGTGAAGCCAAATGTAATCTTGATTATGACTGAGTACAAATGATTCGGGTTTTATCTCTCACGATTTGATTCCAAAGCCACCATTGAAAAGTTGTGAATTTGCCCAAGCAAGGTCACGGTGATAAACGACAAGAGAAGATTTAACAATAAACTGTCAATAATAAACGAGTGAGAATTAAACTACAATTTTAATTTCTCACTAAATTATAAAAGTCGGCCCAGTCATATTTACAATGTCCATTATTATAACTGTTAGATTCGTTAAATCGTTCTTTGGTTACATTTATTTTAATAGATTTGTAGTACGAGTATAATGGTATGGAAAACGAGTACAAGTAGAAGAAGCGGATCAAATTCCACTCGTCGACGGTCTGTTATAATTGGACTATACCATTCGTTAATTGGTTGGCGTCGATTTTTACAAATGGTCGGCATAGGTTAGGGATTAATAATAATGTAAATACTATAAATCCAATACATTAAGTAGGTTAAAGATGTGAAGGTGTCCTTCTCAAACTGATTTAAGGAAAAAAAACACGACTGTCTAGATTCTACACAAATACAAAACAGCCCTCTCTTAATAGTGGCAAATACCGACCGGCGACAAGCTGGATATGATCAGAATTAGCCTTTGCTATGAATACGAGTGTGAAACCTTTGCACAAATTCACTGTACAAGTCTGAGTGTTAGTAAAATCCTTATTTTGGTTTTACTTTGTGCTCTATATGAATGATCATGTATTAATAATCTCTTGTCACCAGATGTTACGGATGCCCGTTTGACAATTGACTTGAATATCACCAATGGAAGCGCAATTGTGTTGGCAGAATGTCAGGTCAACGGGACGCGACCTGACCTCAACATGACGTGGCTCGTAGATAATCAGAGTACTAATCTCGTCAAAGCAGAGATTTCATCGAAACGAATCAACATTGGAGATAATTTATACACATTCAGGACAAGATTGATATTCGAATATGAGAAACATCTTGGTAATGTCACGTGTGTCGTCAACGGATTTCGAGAGCAACGTCTCAATGCAACTTTTGAGAATACAAAAGAAGGTGGTAGTGTATTCCTTTTAAAAGATATATATTTGCTACTTTAAGGTCAATGTTTAAGTTTCCTTTCATTTAAAGAGAACTGAAAGTGATGGTTTGTCTCGCCTCCCGAAGTTAAACAATTGTTAAGATCAACTTCCCTTACGATTCTGGAATGTTTTTTAACCTTGTTCGAAACAAAACATTGACTCAGGCATAGAGGTACCATCTGATATTTAGAGGTTTCAGGTAAGAGATGCAACTTACTTGTAAGCATACCAAAATTACGCTGCTTTTATGGAAAGAAACAAAATAATGAGACGAGAGTCTTGAGATTTCTCCGAAATATGTTTCACGTCAAGTTTATTTATCTGTTAAAACTACAGGAATACTTCGAATAAAAAGCAACAACAATCCAAAGTATGTAACACTGATAGGGATCATTACAAGGACATTAGTTAAGCTATGCAACATCAGTAAAAAGGAATTCTACGAACTGTAGAATCCCACAGGTATCTTTATCTTATGGATGGGTCAATTCCCTGCTTTAACTTCATCTTTCTTTTGAACTATTTTGTTCTATTTAGAACCAATGACTACAGTATGGAAAGACTATGAAGAAGTGTCATCTTCTGACAACTGGACAGAGTTGAATCATGTTCTAATTATTGGCGTTTCCACGACAAGTGTAATAGTTGCAGTGGTTGCAACTGTTGCTGCTCTCCTTATCTGGAAAATTTATAGTAATTATATGTTGCTATATATATAGTTTTTATACATAAATATTGATTAAATTTATGCATATGTATTTGTCTTGACAGTTAGTCGCGTGTCTTCAATATAGAGACGTCACAATAAGAATAACATTGTGAATGTAAGATATTAGGTCATTTTGATTTTTGTTAATAATTATACCAGGCAAACTTCAGAAAGTGTTTCACTTTAATAACCAGCCCTACCTCCCATTCCAATTTCCCTCACAAATAGTATGCGAACGGCAAGAGAGCAACATCATTGGTTAAAATGGCTATGATAAGTATGCTGTATGTTGATCTGTCAAATTCATTATTTCTCATACTCAACTTAGTATGTGCTATAATATTTACTTTTCCTTCCTTATTTGTTTTTCTCAGGTTCGCGTAAACAGGAGGCAATATTTCGGTAAGTTAGTCATTTGCAGAACGTATCGCATAGCTTTACGATCATTTGGAGGTGATATTAACACATTTAGGACTAACAGAAATGTGAGGGGAAAAAATACAAATCAATGTTTTGCTCTTCCGAAACAAAATGTAATGGGAAATGTTAAGCAATGAACTAGTATCTTTAATACCCCTGACGTCACAGGTTGAAACTATCGAGATACTTTGTTTAAACACGTAACAATCAGTTCAATATTTTGCTCATGCGCATGCCTAGGCACGTATAAGCGGCCCATTAAGAATCAATGTGGTCTACACAACAGGGAACTTTCGTTTGACTCATGAAAACCTCTTACATGACATCCTCCTTCAAATCTTTAATCATCAGGAATGTGGCGGTATGACCGTTACTGACTATATTGTTTACCTTGCAGAGTCCAA
>KN884374.1:75228-85830 GCA_000934455.1 Apostichopus parvimensis
ATGATTGATTCTCATGTGAGCTGATGATGCTAACCTACACAGCATTGTGTTTTCTGGTACACACTTTTTCGATCTATTATACATTGACATTACATAATTGTTCAAGTGACGTAATACTTTACCTTGTTGGTAACAATCCCCCGATTTCACTTCAAGATAGCCCAAATAGTTTGCGTTGCCGTGATAGAACAGTTGCAGCAGACGGACCACCATTCTTTAAAAAAAACTTATCTAGTATCGATTTGCGCTTTATAGACCCTGCATACTGTCAAAACAGATGTACTAAAATTAGTATGGGTTAATTAATTACGTTCATCAATTGTAGAATTTATACGCTGCATATACGAAATGGCCAAAGTACAATGCATTTATAGCCTTATCGGAGTTTGAAATATCAACTACAGATTAACAGTACGAAGTTGGCTATATTGACATTAGATATGATTATCTGCTTAAAATCTACCTCTACGATCCAAAAGTCACATGATTGTTATTTAATAACACGTAACCATGGGCGTCCGCAGAAAACAACGGTCTAAAGGGAAACACACTTAGTAGGTTTTCAATAACTAATTAACTGTCCAAATATTTAACAAGAAAGAGCTAATCTTGTAACCGTCAAATCTCGGAAACGATGTCCCCACCGACATCATGGAAGTCTGTGGAAACGACCCCAGGACCACCCACTCTGGGCGGGACCGTATATTGCACAAAAAAGTGGATATGCTATAATAGAGCCACATTATCCTATGTTAATGTTTCTGTTAAAAAGGACGGTTTCATTGTAATCACGCCGTCTGATGTGTTCAATTAAAGATCTTCTATATTGGCTGCAATTATAGCACACTATAGCTAGGAAAGTGTTGTGATTACGTAATCGACCTGCAAGGTCGTAAATCGACCTCATTTAGCCTGCATAGCTTCTTAACACCATATAGGCTATTTGTTTAAACACTGTGTGGAAATATGTTCATGTCTACAATGCAGTTAATCATACAGTGTCCACACAGACTCTCATACAAGAAAATATATGTGACAGGCATTGCAGACTAGTTGGTAAAAAGAGGTCATTTTACGACCAAGGCAGGTCGATTACGTATTCTCAAGAAACTTTTCCATGATAGAGTGCTATAGTTGGGATCTATACAGCAGACCTATAAGCATTGTTGATTGTCTATAAGGACCCCCTTTTCTTTGAAACAAAAGTCACGAATATTCATAAGAAAACTCCTGAAATTCCTCCATAAGCATTCATCGTTCCAGATATATGGGAATTTGCTCTATGACTATGTGTCGCGGCCGCGCACATACTAGTATAGGCTACTGTGACAAAGCCAAAGCATTGACATTTCGGGGTTTTCTTGGCACAACCTGGTCAGAAAAGCATCCATCATGTTCACAATGCAGGACAAAATATTTTGGCGTTCCATACTTCAAAGAGTAAGCAATTTGACAACACAGCTTAAACAGCTTTTGGCGTTCCATACTCCAAAGAGTAAACAACTTACCCAGTACATGCTCGAAATGATCATAACATTTAGTAAAACTCAAGGCCTCCTGAAAGGAGGGAAGCATGTAATTCAATTATAATCATCATCGACTGGCGAATTAATAGCTACAGAACTCTCGTTCTACACTGTTAAGTTAGTTTGAGATCAGGTTCAAACCTGTCGTCCCTAAACGAACGGTAAATATGGCGTATATGAGCTGTATAAATATAACGTTACGCTACATCGGCACTAGCCTACAGTGTAGGCCTAGGCTAGACCTATGTACAGTATGTAGGGTCTGTGTTGTTATTGTTTACTTCTGTAGGCCTAGCGAGCGTTACTAATACTAACAAGTAACAGTTAGGCTTTGTAGATTAATTTCGCGGATGGGAAGGTGCTTGCATCTTGACCTACGAACACTGAAATCGTGTCCATCAGAGCAGCTACATCCAATATCAGTATGACACAGTTACAATATATCATTATCACTATACAAGTAAATCTATTTAATACTGATGTAATCTGATCACAATTATATGGCCTCAAATAGTCCGTCGAAGAATGAAATTAATGCATACTCTACATAGCAAAGTCACAGTGATGTCATTACTGTGAGCATTTAAAAGAACATGTAAGCTATTACCATTGTGGAAGTACCATAAACTAAGTTCATACCCTACTATCAGATGTTAAATGCCTACATGGATGTAGCAATTTTATTAGACTGATTTAAGGATGTCAGCGTGGCATAATTTTATTAAAATGTTAAAGGTGGTCTTTGCAACATCGATAGCTGGCTGGTGTAATTGGAGAATATTCAGACAACATTTTCAAAGGGTTTGTTAAAATAATGTACCAAGAGAAACAACTCTTAACACTTTTCTTTTTTTCAAATCTCATCACCAAAACACTGACTTAGGGTAACTTTAATCATGACTGGAATCTCAGAATGTGTCCATTTCTTTAATGGAAGTTAGGTAAATCCAATCCCAGTTTCAATTCTTGTTATGGTGCAGCCTGAGGAAAAGTTGAAAAGATATGATCTGAAATAACACTTGGATAACCTCAAGTGAGTTGCAAAATACTATCATTTGTATTAATACAAATATAGCAAGCTAAGAAAGGTCTGGGAAGAATAAATTGTAAGGTGAGAAAAGGTCCTAGAAAGACTTAGTTTGTTGTAGACTGTGAAACTAGTAGCCTAATGTTAAAACATTTCAAAACTATGAGGGTCACTGTTGTAAAATACAGTAGGTGTATGCATTGCTTTGGTAAATTATGTAAAAAATTATAAAGTTTAAAACAAATTCTTTTTTGCATGTGCTTTGAGTGTTGTCATGAAATATGTCTGGGCAGCAATACTTTGAGTAACCGATTCCAATTCACATCACCGAAACATTAAAGGCACTGAAGACTCGCCCCAAACTGCGTGCCGCGCTCTAACTTTCCGTTGCTTGCAAGTGAAGTTTTCTGCTTGTCGCTACAAAATGCAGACAGTAATGAAATGTGATACCTTGTTATCTTTAGCTGGACATGAGATGTCCATCGCTCTATCGTTTATACACTGTGCTGTGGGTATTGACCGTACAGTAGCTGTATGTACTGACTGTACACTAGTGTCTAATTACCGAAGGTAGCAAGCTGTGTGCATATTTTCTGGGATCGATGGTGGTGTCTAACACTTCTGTTACACCTAATTCGAAACTAGGTCAGATTACCGGCATAAGACGTTTCTTTTTGCGCGAGTCTTCACACCCTTTGACAAACTGCTTGTATGGTGGAAGAAACTCTTGCGGTACAGTAGTCTGACCTCTCTGTTGTCTTATAGCTCTATAGGCTAGGTAAAAAAAAATGTTGGCAGACTTCAAAATTGTTGTCACTTTAAAGGTATGCTGTATTGGCCCCACATATGCTAGATATTCAAATATGGTCAGCTTTGGTCAAAATTCTTAAACTGTTTTTATAACAACCTTCGAGGAAATTTTCCTCACTGGGACATTCAATCATCTTGTGTGTTCCTTAACAATGTCTGAGAACAATTTGGGGAGTAAAGACCTCCAGGAAAGTACTTTTTGAAAATTTCTAGCAATTACAGCATGGCACTATAATTTGGGGCCTATACTGACTACCTTTAATAGATAACATAACAAAGTTTGTCTTTGCTCCTAAATGTCATGCCAATTACTAGCTAAGCTTGATGAACCTTAAAGTACAGTAGTTGACAGTTCAGACTTTATGTACACACATAAATCAATATACAATCCAGCAGAATGCACATGTACTACTGTATGTATGCAGGCTATTGTTGCAGATGAACTGCCTCTTGTTGCTAATCAATTTTTAGAGACAACTCAAGAAAAACACAACCTCACACCATGGTAGTGTATCTTCTACTGATGTATTACTCTCATCTTCTCATCTGTCACAGAGACAGATCGACATTCCTGCAATCTATTACACATAGAGTACAATATACTTAGTTTTACTTAGGATTACATAGGTTTACAGTGAGTCAGTGACAGATGGCATTCCTGCATGTAGACATTACACAGAGTACAATATACTTAGTATTACTTAGGATTACATCTGGTTTACAGAGATAGATGGCATTCCTGCATGTAGAGATTACACAAAGAGTACAATGTAAGAACATGGTATTACTTAGTATACATACTAAGGCTTAGGTTCTTTTAGTATTACTTGCATAGTGACTTCTACTATCTACCCAGTATCATAGTTATAATTAACAATAGGGTTAATCTGGATCATAAGGCCTTGCCAGTGACTCTTCCTCCTAAGTATGCATACAGTATTTAATAGCATGACTTACATTCATATACCCTACAAATTATGGTACTATACAGTCTCTCTGGTTTATTTTGGATTCTTGCGACTGCATCCACTCACATACTTCACGTAATTTGTCGTTCATTTTCTTTCCTTGTTTTCTGCATACAGTAGCTGAGGTGCCAATATGGAAGGAGAGAAGGACTCTGAAGAAATTCACAAACCAGCTGAATCTTATAATAATCACAATCATATCTGGATTCAACAAACACATGTCAAGGAAACTTGCCAAGGAAGTGATGATTCCCAATCAGTTCCCAATTGTAGCGGAGAAACGATAGTGAAGGATGTAGATATGCCGAGTCAAGCCAAATATATTTGTCCATCAAATACAACAACTATGCAATGTGAAGAATACTTAGAAACAGATTCACTGGGCATCGATAATTGTTTCCAACAAAATAAAGCTTGTGAATCAGAAACGAAAAATCCCAAACAGCATGAACTACAGGTAGGAAGAGGAACATATATTCTGGATGTTAATGAAACTTGCCAAAGAGATGACATCGTTAGGTCAGGATCATCAAATTTAAAACAAATTAAAGAAAATCAAGACAGGGGACAGCAGAGTTCTCAAGTTAGGAAAAATGTAAATGAATGGATTACACCTGTAGCCACTCAGGAAGATGGTTCATCTATTAAACAAGGATATGACACTGTCTTGCTGGCTAACAATGGTGATATTAATGCAGGAAATGGCAGTGAAGAACAAAGTAATGTCACAAATGAGATGATTACTGATAAACATAATGAAGATACAGTGGGAGACTTTAAAGAAAGAACAGAACAAAAGAGGAATGTGGACGCAGTGGTTACATTCTCTCAGCGTGTTAACGATGTCACTTCAGAGGATAGAGGAGTGGGTGGTAGACAAAACAATAAAACTGCTGAGAAAGAGAAATGTTCTGAATCTGAGTATGTAATAAGCTCTAGCAATGTCCAGAATCCTCCAATAGCAATTACCTCCGACACACATCAGCAAGAAGGAAATATAGTAAAGCTGGCTACGATCCCTGACCTTCAAACTCAGAAGCTGGTTAAGGATGGTAACCAACAAACTCCGGCTCACAAACGAGCTCATCTAGAACAACTGATAGGCAGTCGTCTCCTCGGGCATCAACCTCAGGTAAAGAGGAAAAATCTTTCTGAGCAGAGTGGAAGTATTCCCCATGGTAACAGCTTACTGTACGCACAGCTGACTAGACCCAGGGTACCACCCAGATCAGATCAGAATAAACAGATGGCTGTTATGCCTGATGGTCTAAAAACTCCATCTTACCCAGAAGGGGCAGGCTGGATGATACAGGACTCATCTAAAGGAGAGGGCGGTAACCCAGCAAGACCTACACATGAAGGTTGGTTAATAGCAGCACTTCATCTTTAAATCAGTTGAATTAGCTGCAGGGTGCACAGAAGTATTTTGTAATTAGCCTTATGACAATACAGCTCTCATGATTCATGGTTCATTTCAGCTGATCTAGGGTTTTAATTCTTGGCAGGCATCATCTTAAGGAGAGGGCGGTAACCCAGCAAGACCTACACATGAAGGTTGGTTAATAGCAGCATTTCATCTTTAAATCAGTTGATTTAGCTGCAGGGTGCACAGAAGCATTTTCTAATTAGCGTTATGGCAATACAGCTCTCATGATCCATGGTACAAGGTTCATTCACAGCTGATCTAGGGTATTAATTCTTGGCATTGCATTCTACTGTCTGAAAATCAAAGTAACATGGCACTCCTCCAAAAATCAAAACTAGGGGGAGGAGTTTAATTTGAAAACATCCCCCTCCCATTACCTCACTTCAACTTTTCAGGTCTTTACACAATTCTGCAATTTATGCAATACAAAAGGGGAACCACTGACAGTACAGTAAAGATAAATTTCATGTTAAAACCTGTATTATAAATTGACAGTGTGTCATTCCATATTTATTGTGCTCTAGAACATGCCTTATTTCAGAGATGATTTTTTTTCTGGAAGAGCTTGATTATCCGTCACATGACCTTTGTACTAATCAACATGTGTATATGAAACAGGTTTGATGTATCCATTGTATACATTAGTTGGTTGCTTACATGGAACCTACTGCACAGTAGTACTGTACACTAACCATCAGGTCCAGTGTTGTTGAATGTACTCTCATACTACAGGTCTGCTGACCTGGCTCCACTTTCCCACTTTCATATCAAATTAGTTTCCCCCTTCCCCTCCTCTTCATCCCACCCCCCTCTCCACTCAAACCATCTCCATCTTCTCAAATCTCTTCCTTCCACTTTCAATGACTTTCCTACCTACAGTAAGCCCCTCTTCTCTCACTTAAGTGCATGTACTGTAGACTATTACATTGTGTAGAACTAACGCTTGAAGTGTGTATTGATTTTGATAACTGTTCAATGCTACCTTAGTAATACACTGTGTGTAGATCTTGTTTGAGGCCAGAATGAGGATTAAGATAGGGCTAGGGCTACCGTACCAAAGAGGTTGCTTCACTGTTCAACAAGCATATTCAGCATACATTATGTTCAACATACATTATGTTCAACATACATTATGTTAAACATATTTTGTTACACTTATTGGCACAGCGTGGAACACAAACTATTGCCATGCATCTAACCATGTCTGCTGAACACCATTAGTCAGTTACTACCCAACTATTTGATAGAGATTTAATGATGAACTGTTGTATTTACTCAGTTTGACGTAATCTGTGGTTTATATTTGGGATTTATTTAACCTTTTGTCCATTAAAAAAAGATGTATGAGGAGTGAAAACTTTAAACAATTCTAAAAGTGACACCATGCAGCTATTAAAAGTGTTTGAAGTGGAAGGATAATGATTTATTAATTAATTGATATCATTAATTAATTATGAGTAAGAACATTGCGCAGTTGTTGGAAGATAAATGTACTGTTTTATTTTTATTCCATTGACAGCAGCTTTGGTGCTTGATTCTGCTGACCCAACTTTGATTCGTGCTGGAATAGAGGGCAGTATACCAACCAGCATTATGTCAGGTAGCTCAGGTACGGTAATATGATGTATGTACAGTATTTGCCTGGTGCATAGAGGACCATATACCAATGAACCTAACAGTTTGCCAGGTAGCGCAGGTACAGTGTTAGGGTGTACAGTATACATGTATTTGCCTGGTGCATCAAGTACCATATACTAATGAACCTTATGCCAGATAGCTCAGGTACAGTAGTAGGATGTACAGTATACATGTATATGCTTTGTGCATAAAGTACCATATACTAATGAACCTTATGCCAGATAGCTCAGGTTCAGTAGTAGGATGTACAGTATACATGTATTTGCCTGGTGCATAAAGTACCATATACTAATGAACCTTATGCCAGATAGCTCAGGTACAGTAGTAGGATGTACAGTATACATGTATATGCTTTGTGCATAAGTACCATATATTAATGAACCTTATGCCAGATAGCTCAGTTTCAGTAGTAGGATGTACAGTATACATGTATATGCTTTGTGCATAGAGGACAGTATACCAATGAACCTTATGCCAGGTAGCTCAGGTACAGTAATAGGATTTGCAGTACACATGTATTTGCCTTTTATATAGAGGACAGTCTACTAATGAACCTTATACCAGGTAGCTCAGGTACAGTAATAGGATTTGCCTAGGGTATAGAGGACCATATACCAATGAACCTTATGTAAAGTAGCTCAGGTACAGTAGTATGGTGAACAATATACATGTATTTGCCTGGTCCATAGAGGACCATATACCGTACCAAGGAACCTAATGCCAGGTAGCTCAGGTACAGGATGTACAGTATAGATTTCTGTGCCTTGTGTACAGAGGATCATGTACCAATGAACTTTATGCCAGGTAGCTCAGGTACAGTAGTAGGATGTACAGTATGTACCTATATTTGTCTTGTGCATAGAGGACAGTAAACCAATGAACCTAATGTCAGGTAGCTCAGGTACAGTGTTTGGATGTACAGTATTCATACATGTGTTTGCTTTGTGTATAGAGGACAGTAAACCAATGAACCTTATGCCAGGTAGCTCAGGTACAGTAATAAGATGTACAGTATGTACCTATTTCTGTCTTGTGTCTGTGATCTTTGCAGCTAGATCACCAACTAGATTCCTAATCTGATGAATCTATATTGTAAATAGTCATGACCATTGCCCTTATCAAGGTAGCCCGGACAATTGTACAGTAGGCCCCAATTAAAGTTACAGGTTTGCCGTGCCAAAAGCGTTACCTCAGAAATTTGGTATTGTGACTTCCAAAGTGTACCATTACCACTGTCAACTAGAAGTTTCCCAAGATATGTAAAAGAACAAGTGGACTTGGTCATTTACCATGGTGTACTGTACATATCAAAATAATTTAATATATGATACCTCAAGGAATTCTGTGCCTCATGAAAAGAGCAGGATGTGCAAAATTTAATTTTAGAAATTTTTGTTAAAATTTGGCATTATTCTCCTTTTAAGGACAAATTTTCAACAAAAATCATATGTTGAAAGCTGATTAGCCGTTCTGTGGTTAGTCTACCACACTTTTGGAATGTGAAGTACAGAATGCCTTGGCCACAAAGATTGTAGAAAAAAACCACAGTGGGCATTTATTGAATGGTGGTTGTTGTATTCCATTAAAAACCGCTGCTATCATATCCAACTTGACGTCTAAATTGCAGTATTCATTTTAAAAGCATTAAATGCTAATCAATCAAAGTGGACTACAGAATCTAAAAACCCATCTAAAATATTTACAATGTTTTCATAAGTTTTTTAAAATGGACAAATGCAACGTTGGATACCATCTGCTCTGTAGGTGTTGGGTTGTGATAGCACTCAAAAAACTGTTCTCCTTTTTTTTTCATGAAATGTTAGAAATGATCAAACATGGATTAACATTATGATCTTAACTGAGGGGCTGACATCATCAACAGGAATAGTTATAAATAGACAGATGAGTCAGTTTTCTTTAAGGACCATTACATATTGTATCAACACAGTACTCATCCCTTAAAGAACAATTAAATTGGGCCTTGTTAGTATCATTTCTCTGCGTCTGATGAGTCTGACTTATTCTGTCCTTCTTGCTATGAGTTTAATTTGCTCTTTTACATATTATGGGAAAATTCTAGTTGACCTTGGTAATGGTATGTTGAAGTCACACTTTCAAATTTCTGTGGTAACTTTTTTGGCACAGCAAACCTGTTACTTTAATTGGGACCTACTGTACTGTACAACTGAGAAATTCCCAACTTCTTTGTGTAGAAAATTATTAAGCTGTTTTAATGCTGTGTGAATACTGTATAAGTCTCATAGCTGTAGCAAAGATACAACACATAGAAGTACATGAAGATGCAAGCAATTAAATACCTGTTTACTGGGTGAGACTTTGCTGTGTAGCTAAAATAACCAATGGCTGTAAATGGGGTAGGAAGGAGGTGTTTGTGGGGGGGGATTGGTTGGTAGTTTTAGTTTGGAAGTGTGTGATGAATTTATGATGTATCCTAATGACATGTAGAGTATGCGTATGTCAACTGTCAAGAATGTCTGTAACAAGACAGGATATGGATATGTATTAGGTCAATTTTGCTGAGGTAGGGAGAGTTGGGACTTGCAGTAGAAGAGGGGTTGGGGGGGGGGGGTGGCTGGAATTAAGCCAGTGTTATGGATTTAAGCCTCAACCTTATATCTTAGCGTGTGTTTAGGATTGCATGTGCTGTGTCATCTACCTACTGTTAAAGTCTATTGAATATGAAAGCTCTAACATGTCCTTAGTAATGAGATCATCCCCATCTTATTTCTTACAGTTTATCCTGATCCGGGGGATTTAAGTCAGATGAACACTGTCCCAGCGGTGTCTCTCCATCAACCGAGTAATCTCCCTCGGTCGTTCCTCGGTATCTCAGAAGGTGCAGCTGATGAAATATATGGACCACTCCTACATGCTATGCCTGCTATGTTACACCGGAATCATTCAAGTACCCATCTGACCAATCTCACAAAGGTACAATCAGCCAGTTCTAGCATCACCAATGGTATAACTATGCAAGGTAAAGTTATAGATAGGGGAGAGAAGAAACTAAAGTACTTTAGATGTCACATGTGCAACGAACCATTCTACAAAAAGTACGATCTAGTGAATCACTTAAAAGTTCACGAGACCGAGGGTTTGCTGGAGTGTAAATTCTGCCGGGAAACATGGCAGACGAAGGAAGAATTGGAAGCACACGAACAAAGACACGTTAACGATAAGATCTAC
>KN884375.1:1566-13307 GCA_000934455.1 Apostichopus parvimensis
GCCATCCGGGCAATCTTAAGAGTATAGCCTATCATCTCAAACGCGAGTCAAGATATGTCTCATACCAACGAAATAAAGTCACTCGGACGTAAAAATGACACTATGGCCTATTTCGAATATAGCTAAAGGACTTTGTTTAATATTCATCTGGGTTGGAAAGCGAGAGGCAGACTAATTAAGTAGAGGTACTTACATAAATCGCTATTCGTGGTTACACATTCCGCAAGACATGGTCATTTTGTGAACTGGTTAAAAACATCATTGTCATTGCGTTTTGTTTGTTCAACATGTATGTAGAACATGTATATGCTTTCTTGAACATGAATGTTTGCTAATAGCATTGAGTAGTTTTTCTTTTCTTTTCTTCTACAACAAAAACTTTCGGTATAGATAGCAATGGCAAAACCTATTGAGCACCAGCGATGCTGAACTCAATGGCATTAACCGAGTTTCTTGGTCGCTATATGCAATACACGGTAGGCTTAATAATAGATGGAATTTTTAAGTTAACTTTCTAGTTCATAATTTAACCATAATTTAACGTTGTTTTTAAGAGAAGATATCAGTAAAATGCATGTGTTTTTACAAGATCTTATATGGTGTCATATGTTAAGCATAATAATTTATTTTTCTATGAAGCCTTCCATCATACTGAAAATCATAAAGAGCTTAATCAAAGAGAATAGAAATCAGTTGTAAACCTGTAAAATGAAAGGAAGATACCAACGAGAATGGCAAAATGTGATAAGGAAATTAACGACTATATAGGTACCTTCCAAAACCCTTTATATTTTAATGACAACGTTGCAAGTAACTTTATAACTTGACATAACGAACGCCTATTTATTTCGCCATCAATACGAATGAAACCTTCGTCATTACAGATAAGTTGTAACACAAACTTAAACTAAACAAGGTTTTGCACGACAATGTTATTCTTTAACAATACCATGTAAACTCTGCTTTTATTTCCGGGTCACACTTTTCTACACATAATTTGCGATGATGGTGTATGTTCGCTGTCATTATGTGTGACTGTATATTCCACAACGTTATAAAAAATAAAGAAAAAAAACTGTAACTGGTTTGTGAGGTGAGAAGCCTATTTGGGCTTCGTTTTTCTTGGGATATTTCTAACCTATACCTAGAAAAGAAGATGAGTAAATACCACACGGTGGTGACAATTTATGTGTAGTTTTGAACATTAATTTACGAGTGTGAGAAACATTAAAGCTAGGTAAGTTTATACACAACTCGATAAAAGACAGTTATAAATCATACGAAAACTGCCACAATCAGTCAAAGACAAAACGACTTAAAAGGTATTACTTCGCTCAAGGGAAATGAGCTTTGTGCTGCGGTATATAAAGGCTGTGAGGCCTTAACTAGGAGAGCTTCAACTATACCAACTTACCGAAAATTAAAGTTTTCAACGCAAACCAAACTTAGCCTTTCAGCTGACATTATTTGTAATATTTTTTCCTTTAATGGACGAGAGACACCTTTAGGTCTCATATCTGTTCTGTTATTTCATTAATGGTATAGATAAGGGAATAGCATATATACGGAAATGCCTTGTGCTGAAATTCTTGAAGCAAACATTGAACCATTGATCACTATTGATCGATTATATTAAATTAGTTATGTACGGTATCTTATATTGATAACTAACATTATGAATTAGAACGTGATACTTTTTTATAAAATAGGTAGATTTTTTAGTATTATTATTATCATCATTATTATCATCATTATTATCATCATTTTTATTATTATAAACATAAAATGAATTACACTACGCTTCGCACGAACTATTTAGAACAATACTACGTCCTCATATTACAACCACATAGTATTGATATGGCTTTCACTGACTGTTTCGTTATATGAGTTTAATTATTATATTTCCAATATGATGTAGAATAATTACTAAAACAATACACTAAAATAACATGTGTTTTAAAATAAATAATGCTGAAAACAAGACTTACATCCCAGGTTTTACTCCCGGAAAAAATAGCTTCCTTGGCTATGTCGACTCTGTTCCATATGAGGGCTAACTTCAGCTGGGACGAGGATCGTAAGTTACTTGCTGCAAAATTAAACGTATATATATATGAAATATAAAACAATTTACTAGAACCATGACTTTAGTCAATGTTCCCACTGACATCATCGTACATGTGTCATTAATATTTCATAAAGTGTCTGGAAATCATTACTAAATATTTGTGCCTTGAAGTGCGCAAAATCTTCGAAAGCGCCATTTTGACCGATAATGTCAGTAGAATTAGTTGTGCCACTTGGCTTGTTGGTACACGTCTTGGGGTAAGCGAGCGAGCAAAAACTGCACAGTCAATATTTCTACTGTATGTCTTGGTTACCAATCATTACAATTTATAATTCTCAATATTTTCTAAACAGTAGTCAAATATCATGTTAAAATATTCTCAGTTTAAGCTAGTTGGGAGAATTGGCTCCTATACACCTGTGGTGAACTTCACTCATTTCGCGTCACATGTTGGTGTAGTTTACCAGTTTGTTAATTGCAGAGTACCTATATAGTAGTCGTTGAGTACAACAGAGAATTGATGTGAGAACAAACCATAAAACGTAAAGTTGCAAATTGGAATTTGGGAAATCTGCGCATAATTTATCACGTAACTTGTACAAGACGTTTGGAGACTTTGGGAATTTTGACAGCATTTTGATAGTAAGTGTAAACAAACTATATAAAGCGTTGAACCAATAAACACACGCACACACTAAGGAGTGTAAGCTTTACGAATTGCGGCAGATTTTCAGCAAGTATAGGGGTAAACTATGAATTACTATATTGAATAAACTTGCTTACATGGAGGAATCTTTGAGTACGGTAGAGAACTAACACGATACGGTCATTTTTTTTTTACACACTTATACTATATCTGTCACATAACATATTACGAACGCCTTTACGAGCTTTCATTTTTTTTTAATATTTCTTTTGTAACAGTGCGCGTGCGCATTCGGAATGAGAAAATAAATCAAACCCTTAAGAAGTGCAAGTAGAATAGAATGGTCTATGTCCTCAGTTTCTGTCGAGTCTGCGTTGTAAATTGTAACCTGAAGAAAAGAAAGTAAACCATTGAATTATTGAATATAAGTGCATATCTTCTAGATTTTGGCAATGTTTACAATATTTTGACCACATCTATAAAGGGCCTATATCGTAACGTTTAGTTGTTCTATTCATAATCCAACAACAGTTTCCAAATCAATTCATATGTCACAACATGGTTGCTCATAACATGAAAACACATTTGAACTTGAACATGGTTGCTCATAACATGAAAACACATTTATACTTGAACATGGTTGCTCATATAACATGAAAACACCTGTTTACTTTAATATGGTTGCTCATAACATGAAAACACATTATACTTTAATATGGTTTCTCATAACATGAACACACCTGTTTACTTTAACATGGTTTCTCATAACATGAACACACCTGTTTACTTTAATATGGTTGCTCATAACATGAACACACCTATATAATTGAACATGGTTGCTCATAACATGCACACAACTGTATACTTGAACATGGTTGCTCATAACATGAAAACACATTATACTTTAATATGGTTTCTCATAACATGAACACACCTGTTTACTTTAACATGGTTGCTCATTACATGAACACACCTGCATACCTTAACATGGTTGCTGATAACAAGAACACTTCTGTATAATTTAACACGGTTGTTCATAATGTCAACACACCATGGTTTCTCATAACATGAACATTCCTAAATACTTTAACATGATAACCATCCATTCTTTGACCACACCAACCATACGATGGTTGCCCATTACTATAGCACACTATGTTCATGGCAACATTGTCGTGTTCATATATATTTATATTTGTATCTTTAAATGCTTTTATTTTTGTTGTGTCTCACTGTTTTATGATGAAAACAGACACGAAGACCATAATGTTTGGAATATGATGTTTCTCGAAATATTAAATGTTTGACGGATTCTTGCAATGGTGATTTAAGATCATTTTCAATGCATTTGCGAGTACGAAGTCGTTTCAAAGAAAACACTATACACAAATGTTATAACGCTGTGTAGGTGTATACATATTGGAAATAAATACTACAAACAGGTCGGTTGGAATTCAAGGTTGGAATTCATCACTTTGTGTGATGAAGCGATTTTCGTGAGAAATGTATCATGAAAATCTCATAAGGTATACCGATATATCTTAAAGCCAGGCATGTAGCTGTTGTCCTTCTATACCTTATTCTACTCCCGAAAGTTAATGACAGGGAACAGGAAAAACTGTTAATATTCTTTGTTTAAGCCTCGATCTTCAAAACTTAAAACATTACTCTAAATATACCAACAGCTAAAAAGAGAAAAGTGATAATTTACCAAATTCTTTCGGTAGGCAATATTGGATATGTCCCTAAGAAGATCCTCGTGTTTCTGTGGCAAATTAGGAAAAACGGAAACAATTTTCTTCATCAATCCTTCTTCCATCTCGTTGGACAAAGTTCTGTGGAGAACACCGTTAGATAGTTACATATAAATATATTTTTACAATGGTTAACCCTCGTAGAAGTTCATCGGTCGGATCCGACCCAGTTTGAAGTAAAAAATAAAATCATGTTGTTTTCTGTACCAAAATCGCATAATATCGTGTCTAGTGGAATCAACAGCATCATAAAATTATAAGAAATTATGAGCGAACAGTTTAGTCGAGAAATATTGTAGACAATGAGTACCTCATCCTTCCGTGCTGTATAAGTGCTGTTGGATATTAACGTAATATGATAATATGTAACACAATGTTGCTTTAATAGGGACACTAGTAAAACTATCATATTTAGCATTATGTGACAAAGGCCTTTGTGATGAATGAAACACTAAAGTTGCTATGGGGAAAAACCCATCTTGTCCCGTTTGGAAGAATTCTATACCTTTAAAGGCGTTTCTGTGTGCTGTCATTTTAGATCTCGGTGAAGTTCTTTTACTTTTATTTTGTTTTTATTCTTGTCATATTTCCAGTCTTGGCAAGTAAAAGAATGCCACCAGTAGGTTATGATGGCATTTGTAAAACCCATCTCCATCATAACGACAATTATTGTAAAAAGTCAAGAAACCATAAAGAAGAAGATGTGGTAACTTTAAAGGGTATCAAACTATACGATGCCTTGTGAAGTTTTGGTTCCGTCTATTCCGTGACGAAAAGGACTCGCGGCGTCTCGACTATGTCAAATGTAGACTTGTAAAGTCTTTGGACTTGCTCAAGCCTGATCAGATATCTTCCAAAACGAGTAAGATCTTTCTTTCTATTTTTAGATGTTTGGGTAATTGTGCATCAAAGCCATGTATATCGCATAAAAGCAATCATGATGTTTCTCTTTAGAATGTGCGAGAGATGTAGCTTTATGCACCCAGACAAACATTCAACAGTAGGTTAACGGTCGTATTACTGTATGGCCTTGACATACAAGTAGAGACATGCCCGCATCTGTGTTGGCCAGTTACTGCCATTGTTACTCTTACCTTTACATTAGGTTAATTTACCGTCAACAAAGTATACCTACCCGATTCCAATAGATTAAATTTAATGGCTTTTTTTACATATGGTTCCATATTTCTGTATTTCCATAACCCTTTACCTGCTGTTACTGAAATATGAAAAATGCCATCCTTGTCATAGGAGAGACTTAGATCTAGCTTGTAAATTCGTATGAAATCTAATACAACCCGAAACGGCATTTTCTGTTAATATTGAATGCAAATTTCCTCGAGGTTCTAGAGGTTTATACATTAATGAAGAAACAAATAAATGGATAATAAATACAAATCAGAGAGAGATTATAGAGAGAGATTGAGAGTGTGTGTGAAAGGGGCAAAAGGGGGAAAGGGAAGCACTTAGAATCAAAACAATTCTCTTAAGATGCAGAGTAGTTAGGTATTTGGAGAAAAGTTACTTTCTGTATTAAATATTTGGTTAACTTTCTTTCATTATTTTACTTTTAATTAGTTTGTTAAAGATCGAAAATAAACTGATTCTTCTTCTCGATTATGCGATTGTATCCTACACGCTATAACATATTCATCCAGGACATCGGATGGTGTAGATGGTGTAAATAATCAATATTATCAGCTTCTGAAGAAGAAAATTGAAAAAGAGAACTCCGGAATGCCATGGGAATTGCCTTAGCTGCCTTCTTCATCATCATCATCATGGTAATCTCAATCGTCGGAACTATCATCAACGCCGTCAAAGACTTTGTCGTCGTCGTTATAATCACCGTCGTCTTCGTCATCGTCGTCGCCTTATTCATAGTCGTCGTCATAGTCTCCATCGTCGTTTTCTATCAGTAAAAGCGTCACCAGTTTCATCATCATCTTCATCTTCATCTTCATCATCGTCATCGTCGTCGTCGTCGCCGTCGTCGTCGTCTTCGCCGTCGTCGTCGTCACCATAGTCATCATCATCATCATCATCATCATCATCATCATCATCATCATCATCATCATCATCATCATCATCATCATCATCATCATCATCATCATCATCATTGACGTCGTAGGCGTCATGATCAGCATTAATGTTCTCATAGACGTATACATCGTCATCGTCGCCGTCCACATCGTCCACATCTATTATGACACAAACACTTGCCGCTGATATAAACACTTACCGATGACATAAGTTCAATGTCCTCTTGTCCAACGGAATCTACATGTAACTGACTAGTAGAAATGAGCTGTATAAGTCATGTCTAAGGTGTTCTAGTCAGTCAGTCAGTAGAACATGCAATGTGGGTGCAACCTGATCAAACATTATCCCTCAGATTATGTGTCCTAGTTGATAATATAACTTATAAGCTCTCACTCTCTCCACCTCTCTCCCTCTATCTCCCTCTCTCGCTCTCTTAGTCTGACCAGCTGACTTAGCATGCAGAAATCTCAATAACATCCTACGATATCAAATCATCAGGCTTCCACTTGAACCTGTCATTGTTTTAACAAGAAAAACAAATTCGTAAAAGAAATGAGAAAGATCAGAAAATGAAAGCAAAAGTGGACCTACATTTTATGATTCTTTTGGTAAAATATCCTGTAGTTAGCCCCAAGGATAAATATTGAATGAATAAATTAAGAACTGAACACCAACTAAACTATAGCTGCGTGGGAGGATTGTGCGCTCTTTTAAATTTAATTTCTTTCTTTATGTCTTGTTATATGTTTTCCTGTATTAATATGATGGTGCTATATTGCAAGTTTCGCTTTTCCCCGATTAACATAAATACCTACGTTAGCTTCAGACAAAGCTTTAATTTAATTGCATGAGATCTCCCTACTTAATGAATGGAATAAACTTATGTAAATGATCAATAGAATCCATCATTATACCAGAAGGGGATTAAAGATTCCTTGGAATTTAGTTTGATATGCAAAATAGATTCTAACAACGACATCCGCTCCCCCCCCTTCCCCCCCCCTTAAATTTCCGTCCTTAGAATTTTTCGAATAAAATCAGGACGAGGTGATCCCTGGTTTTACGGTACACAAGAGGCAGAAGGTACTGTCACAGTGGCCTCCTTTAGGTGTGAAGCCATAGATGTAAAATATCATTTCCATTATTTGACTACATTTATTGTGATAAAGCTTTAAAGACAAAAATTGGCGATTTTTTTAAAGCGGATGACATTTGTATGTTTTAGGGGAAGGGGGCCCCATACCCCCGTGGTTACGGCCCTGCACACAACTGAAGTGCAAATGGTTCTTCACATTCTTACTGTTGCTGATTTCATTAGATGGAAAGCTGAAATCTGGTTTTGAACTTGAAATGTCTTATCGGACTGGGATATTAAATTTGCGAATAATATAACAGTTATACATTAGTATCTATTGAAATGCAACTTTCTCTAAGGAATTTTGTTTTTCATTGTGCAGGTTATAACTTATTTATATATTATTAATTAATTTACTTTCATGGTCACTTCAATTACCACGATGACAATATCGCTCTGCTCAATTGAAAATATGTAATCACAAAATATGATCAATTTTGAAATCATCCTTAATAGAAATGACGATATGATAAATTAGTTTTATTTTCGCTAAGCATGATTGATTATAACGATAGTCAAAGTTACAAGCCTAATTCAAAATGCTTTTAAGTCAAAATACCTTACCCGTTGGTGCTAGTGTTAGAGAGGGCAAATGCGATTAAATCAGCTGCCCGGCCACTTCCCTCAACAACGACGATAGGAATAGGTGGATTCTGTGACACATTCTGCAGAACAACTTTAATGGTGTTTATTCCGCCCTCCAAAACGAGGCACACTATGGGAACAGTCTGATCACCTGTTTGGATAAGAAAGAAAATAAAGATATGACTCATAATTGACAAATATGGAGTTTGGTTTGACTCGCATGTAAATGGAAATATTGTAAGTGTAGTTTATATCATGTGAGCATAAGGGCTGGATTTTATACCCCCCCTTCCCCCGGGGCTTCTCCTTGCACATTTTTCTGTGTCCGCATTTGATCCCCCCCCCCCTCCCTCATTATCGCAGTATAAACCAACTTTGCAGTTTCGGCCATACTTCCCCGTACTGATCTATGCGCTAGGAATAACTACACACAATGCAACTTTCATGGTGTTAGTTTCACCTCATATATCCACATAGTTTCCGACAGGAAAGTTTATTTAAGACTATAAAGAAGCAGCAAAACTAACTATCATGTTAAGGCTAATTGAATTAATATGTGACAGAGATGTTCTCCTAACAGCTAAATATAATCTTATTCTAATTGCAGATATCATAACATGAAATATTACTTCACGAATAACATTGGAGAGTAAGTCTAAATATAATAACAGCGAGCCATATATGATTGGAGGTTTAAATGATTTTTCTGCTATTACTTACAGTTTTTTTTAAAAGTTTTTTAGTTTTTATCTGTAATATAGAAATCGGTTTTCGAAATACTGAATCTAACATAGTGAAGGTATTCTGGACATGACTTTGATCATTCCGGCATTTGTCTCAATGCCAACACTATTTACGGAATTGTTAAGTGGGTGGTTAGAGTTGCTTCTCCTTTAAATTAGTTCCGATCTTATGTCATATTTGAAAGTCCCCCCCCCCCCCCCCCCCTTCGACTCTCCTTCTCTTATACACAAAAGACCCGCCTTAGATAATTCTATGACTTTCCCAACTACTACTTTTTATCTGCTAGTTTTTGCTTAATTGCTTAAGAGGGTATTGCTCTTTTGGATATCGTTGGAAACCTAAAGAATAAGTTCCGGTATAGAAACCTCGAGTGGTCTCAGAGGAGCTGAGCTTTCATGCTAGAAGCTGATGAATATCAAATTCTCGACTCTCTGACTAAATGTAACGTTTTTTTTTTTTTTTTTTTGTATTTTGCGATAGAGAAGCGAATAGGTGGGTGAAATTCTGCAGAGGTGCGTATATATATATATACGCGGAGTTTACATACAGACTGTAGTAAACACATGACATCGCCTTTAAATACTAGCGTGACCCTTTAAATCTTTGGCGTAGATTGCTGTCTTTGACTTTCAAAGCGTGGTATCGTGTGCATTTCAAGTGTTTTTGTATATTTTGTATGATTTTAAAGTTGCCGATGATGAGTTCCATAGTTGGGATAGAGGCTGGAATTGTACACCGACGGTGCAAAGAGCTTCGTTCCCGTCAACTAAATGAAATCATGGAGAGGCAACATTCCACAAATATCGGAAACTTAAATGAGATGTCAAGTGCTATATATATATATATTTATAGGGATATTGGCATAAAATAATTAGCACATTATAGTATGATATAACTATGACCATTTTCATATAAGCTTCTCTGTCCAAGGACCTGTCATCTCAAGCCCTCAATTCATCTAACTTCGATACAGGCATGCCTTAGATAGTCGATAATACCGGCATAAGGAAGACCAAAGTTATAAAGAAGATAGGACACAGTACATCATCGGCGCTCTATAGTATTAAACAAATATTCTGGGAGATTAGACGCCATTTGTACCAAGCATGTCATAAAATATGTCGCGATAGATATAAACATGTCTCAAGATAATATCAGTATATTGCAAGATAAATTTAGCTGTAAGTGGAAAGTAATAAACGGATATTCCGCAGACAGTATAACAATTTGACAAGTATATTAAAGAAAAACAAATTGCCAACACTGTCAGTTGAAATCCCATCTCAGTATTTTGCTCCTAGCTAGAAGAGATTGCGAGTTGAATGGAAGCTCTTTTTGACAGGCTACACACGTGACTCTTGCAGTAAGTACATCGCGGTATGTTGTTTGTGATATCATAACGGTAACTGATATTCAAAAGCTACAATACTTTATCACAATGTACCACTTTATTTAAACCTTGAAATCTACCTACATTCGGAATGCCTGCTTTAGATGTATCAATGTTGTTTCTTTGCAATTTTTGTAAAGCAATCAACTTCCGCCACAAGAAAATCTCTTGATTAATATTTCAACTTGTAGGAATGCGGTTTTGTAAATATATATTTGATTAATGAAATGCAGCCAGCAATGCTTTAAGGCCCGATAATTTTTATGTCAACATTTTCTATAAATTACTTACTGCCCGGAAAAAGAGGCTGCTCGGAGATCAATTTTTCGAGTCTCGATCTGAAATTGAATTCGACGCCATATTTATTGACAGTTCCGTTGTCCACCAGAATGAAGTGAGTATGGTTTGGCTCGAGAGGAGAGCCCTCACTATCCACCGAGCTCGTCACACGGTAGGACTTGGCTTTCTAAGAGAAGAAGATGTATAGCCGGAGTATGTTAGCTTAGAACATTTTAACGACAGAGTTATGACACTCAACTCTATATAACGTGTAGTACATTTTTAATTAAGGAACATTATAATCACCCGACTACGTCAGATATATAGAAGCATAGCTATTCGTCAATCTCAGTCATTTTGAAATGAGAATCACTCCTTAATCGGACAATTCAACTGTGATCGGCGTTGAATTAAATTTCAGTTAAACTTAAATGTATTTCATTAATTGAATTTAAGTTAAATGGAGAAACAATGTTACTTAAGTCATATTCTATTTCAGTTGAGTCGAATACTATTTCACTTCAAAGTTCAATACAATTTAACTTACCTCAAATGCTATTGGTCAATTAATTTCACTTATATAGGATACAACTCAGCTTCAGTGAAATGTGATTGGTCAAGCTGGTTCTCGCGTCACTAAGTGCATTTAGTGAGGTGTTGCATATTCATATCCTGACGTTATGTTGGCGTTATCTTGTCAACTAACAATGTTGGAGACCCACACATTACAAAATTGAATGTGATTAAGAGACTAACTCTACCGAGAACCCTATATATACGGCACTACGACTTACGTTTGCCGTGGCGGTCCCATCCTCATCCACGAGTGTGTCACGATTTTCGACAATACCCCACGGAGCTATACCAATAGCAACAATTTTATTCCGGGAACGTCTGGCATGGTCTCTTAAGGCCTCCCCCACGTACTTCATTACTCCTGCAGAGAAGAGATCAGATCTTTAGGTTTAATAAAAGTTTCGTACACATTACAATTAAAAGCTGAATTCTACGTTTCGTTTGCAATTACACTTTGTGTAAAATTGACAACCCCCCTCTCCCCCCCCCCCTCCTCACCCCAATAATAAATAAATAGT
>KN884375.1:33186-44889 GCA_000934455.1 Apostichopus parvimensis
ATATAGTGTGAAGATCCATTGCAGTATGCATGATACCACGTAGGCATATACTAAGACATTTACAATTGAGCCTAACGTGGACTGGTTTATTGACCAATGACATCTAGTGTATGAGTGTACAACCATTAATTGCACCTTTGCAGGTTGACTAACACACTAAATTGGTCACTTTCCAATGCCGCTAGAGCATTTTCAACTGACATGTCCTACCCATCATAGGATAGCTGATGGCTTGGGCTATCACAGTTTGCCACCGTTCACCGTTCAGATTTGAGCTATCAGAGCTCAAAGGTTCCCCAACCCATCTGCCAGCATTCGCTGCGGAATATTCTTGTTTCACCCAGGATCTTCTAAGATGGCTTAAATCACCTTCAATCCTTCAGATGTTTAGACCATCGTTCATTTATTTCATCCTCTTCAACATCCAAGCATGAAAAGAATGATGATGACTCAGAAAATTGGTCCTCCCCCCCCCCCCCCCCCCCCAAAAAAACCAATCACTGCAGAAGGTAATCCTTTTAGGCGGACGTGCACTACTCTAATTGTGGTACGGTATACCTGAAGCATGATGGATACCATGGTAACTAGTTTGCGCAAACGAAAGTTATAAAAGATCAGTCTTGATAACGTGTAAGTTCTTTCCGAAATAAAACTTAAAACAGTTTGTAATACAGTACGACTCTCTACAAAATCCATTACCTTCTGCCTCTCTGTTTCCTGTTTCCTGCCTCCACTGTTAACTCAATCACTGTATTTATAATTAATTTGTCTGAAAGAAACCCCCGCAATTCTATTTAGCCGAAAGTTTAAAAAAAAACTTTTTACAGCTCATTTCGCTTTGCTGATTGGATATTGTTTGAATATTGAAAAATGTATAAACGTTATGACGTTTGCCAATGCCATGTTTGCATGCTCTGTCCGTGAACTGATATTTTGCACAAAACAACAACCTTGGTAAGAAATTGGTATGCAATTTAATTATGATACCGGAGATATTTACTTTCTGATTACTTTAAGGATACGCATGTGTAACCATTGTTTGTTTGTTTAGTTTTATTAAGTAAGGCCATATTTGTCAATTTGTCATCGCTTTGAGGTCAAGACAGTTCATGTCTCTACACATAATTCTAGTTCTGTTATATCATATCGTGCAACAGAGTAAAGCCCTGTATTAATACTATTATTGCTATTTCGGTTTCACAAGATAATCAGCTTTAATATATTGCTGCGCCAAAATATCCGGTACAAAAACTTGGTAAGAAATTATGTTATTCTGTCGTTGAAATTAATATAGGAGGGTTGGGTGGGGGGGGGGGGTTAATTTCAGATTTATGAAAATTGATTTGTAGATAGCTGTCTTTCCCTAAAGAAATTTCAGTCAGATTAAATATGTCATCCTTTCATGTACAAACACGTGCCAGGGTTCACGAAAGACTCTATGTACGCACTGCAGGAATCTGGTGTTAATAAGAACAAAATATTCAACGTTAATATAAACAAGTTTGCCCCAAAAGTTTGATAGTATCCGCTACACAACATTGGTAAGATTTTGGTATCTATTTATGAGAAGAGGTGTTACTACCGTGATTTGTGACGGTAACGGAATTTCACTTATAGAACATTTTAGTTTGGTTTTGTTACTCAGTAAGGACAGGTTGGCCGTCAGTTTAGGAGTGCCCGCGTTTTGAGTACAAGGCTTATGTAAAGGGTTTCTCTACACAGAATGCAAGTGGTGATTTGCTAAGGTTTCCCCCCCCCCCCCCCCCCCCAAAAAAACAAGAACAAAAGAAGAATGATGAGGGCTATTAATGTTTGCATTGCTGTCACAACATATATAATATTTTGTGAACCCCAAAATATTCGGTTAACAACTTTGATAAAAATAATAATTCAGGCATAAGGGATGGGTGATTCTAAAAAATCTTGTTGTTAGTGCAACACAAAGGGTGTCCATGGGGGTGCGGTTGGGTGGGGTGGGGTTTGGTGGGGATGGGGTGGGATGGGATTGGATTGGGTTGGAGGTGCTACTTAAGTTTTTATCGCTGTTTCGGCTTTTACAATTTAATTTAGAGTAAACAAACGTCTGGATCATTTCAATGACGTAAGTTCCTCGATCTTCTCTTGAAGTGTAATTTTTATCAATTTATTTTTATTTTTATAAATCATCGTAAAATGTGGTAGGTTCGCCAATTAAAGTTCATGCAAACAACATGTTTAGAGTGTCTTTACGACTTAGCATTTCCTATTGGGATTTGTGTTCCTGGGAGGCATATGTATACCCTGACTGTGCTGAACCTCCGATGTTTAATGGCTCTTTTCATTCCCTAACCCCACCCTTACTCCCATCTCCCCTCCCCTTAACCCCACCCCCAAATGAGTAAACATTTCACCAGGAAGCTAAGAATATGTTTCTCTTTCATCAATGACAAATTATTCAAGTTCAACGTACAACATAATCAACTGCCAGCATGTCTATCTTCTATGTTACCTCTTTGTGATCGCAAATAGTTATTATGTATGAAGTGGTCATAGTCAGAGTTGACAGCAACAGAATATGTGATTTGTTTGATTTGTGAACTCACGGAAATACATACCATGTTGAGCTATTCAAATTCAACTAACGATATTCGGTTTCTTTTTCCGTTGCCCTGACATTGGTATCAGGTTAAAAATACCTTTGTAAATACAGTTCTTACGAAATACGATTACACTGTAGCCGTCTGATACTTAAAGGAGCGATCCTTGTTCAAAGTTCAAAGATGATGTTCAAAATAGCGTGACTGTTTGCGGCTCCTTGCCATACTCTCATAATATCTAAAGGAAGTTTTATACGTTAGCTGGTTAGGTATTTAGTAAAGAGTTGGTGTTAATTGTTTATTTATTAACTGTTTTTTTATTATTACAGTTATTAACTTTTTTTTTATTTATGTGTTAATTATTAACTCGTACTAGTATTATATAATCTATTCACGTATCCCTCTCAGCATCATTAGGTTATTATTATTACTGTATATTTAATCCTTACGTATATACTGTATTATATATATTTGTACATTTTTCTTTTCTCTCAGGGAGTCTCCTACCTGTTAAGTCTTTTTAAGACTTTATAGGAGACTTCCTTTCCCATTGTACACAATTGGCGATCAAACAAATAAATGAATTAATTGTCTTCAAAGTACGAGAACGGAAGGGAGAGCCCCTGACTATAATGAATGACAGACATCATTTTCATAGATGATGAAATCCGGTAAAAATAATAATTTGGCTTTTCCTTCTCGAGAACAACAAAATAGAGATAACAGAGACTGACTTCGGTCATAGACTGACTTCGGTCATAGACTGACTTCGGTCAGCTTGCGGCTTTGATTAGCCAATGATGGCTTCTTCGCGAGTTCCTGCTTGCAGGAGGATCTCATATATATACATACATACACGCATACACACACACATACATACATAACATACGCAGCTGAATAGTATATCACATTGGATGACAACAAAATCATACAAGCGCACGAAGAAGACCGATTGATCTGATGCTCGCAGCAAAATAAAGGTTAAGAAAAATCCCAAATATAACAACCAATACCATTTTATGAATTTTGTGTTCCAATGCTTGATGTTAATGCTTATCTCAATCTTACTTAACATCCGCCAACAAAACTATGAAATTTTGTGATTCCACGATTTTTCCCCCTTCATATTAATCGGTTTTGGTCACATACGTGCACAAGCTTGTGCACGTGAGATGATGTCGATGGCCTTTTCAAATCTAGTCCTTAAAAAGTATAGTTCGTTATCTTGACAAGTGAAATTTAATTCCAAAACTTTGAAATAAAAATCCAAAAAGTTTGAAATGTGGTTTAATTTACAATTTGGCATGTTATTTATACTGATATAAACTCGTTTTTTCAGCGACGAAATGCTGCGAATTTGATTACTCACTTGCTCAACAAGTTGGAAATTATGCGAAATAAGAAATGTATCTTATTTGGTCATGTATCTTCTTTTGAGTAACATTTCAGAGGGTTTGAATAAAATCTTGACCAAAAGCCAAACAAAACCAAAAAAAAAATCTGATTTGATGTCCACAACATTGTTCGTCAGTTGTGTAATCTCATAGAACACACTTAATTCCAGTCTTCTTGATTCTTGTTACGTTATTTGAATGTTACAATGGGAGACAAACTCGGTTCAACTACCCAGTTTCGCCCTTCTTCCAAATCAATATTTGCCTTATTATTAACCCTATTATTTTGTCATTCTTGAGCCATTATCATCAGTATCATCGGAACTATTATTCTCTAGTTGTTGTTTACTAAAAAACTTGCGGTTAGAATAATATAATATAGTTATAAATATATTATAAATAAATATATTATATTATATTTCCCAACATAAAGGCAACTTCGCATCGTGTATAAAGAATCATAATATTAACCTTTGGTCAGCCGCCTCATACTGACAAAGATCTTTCGACCGATATTTTTCTTTCATATTTGTGACCAGTTTTGGTATGTCCTGGAGCTCTTAAGCTTCCAGGAGCTCTTAAGCTTCCACGTGGTTGAGATAAGCCATTAAAAGCTGATCAATAAATAATTAAATAAATAAATAAAGAAGATTGTTTTGAACTTAACCAAATAGAAGAATGCGCATATTGTTATTTACTATAATATAGAATATTTAATATTCTGATATCCTGATATTAGCTACGTCTCCTTCGAGGGTTCGAAATTTGGTCACGAGATGCAAAACTAAGCATCAAGCAAACACAAGTTTACTTCCAAAGAAAAATGGAACCTGCTTCAGCGTTGTTATAATCGAAGACATCAAAACTAGCATATATTCTGACCTTATAATACCCTCTGAGCAAACACGGAACAATGCACAAATGCCCTCATAAGGCGCCTACCGTTGGAAGATACTCTACATCTTTATTGATTGATTTATTTATAACATTCATTTTGTTTATATCTTTGATTAATGTTTATCTTAAATTGATTAAATGTGTATACTAAGAACTATTTTGCGTGGTTGAAATCGTTGACGGTAATCTGAAATATTTGAATTTGCATGATGTTGCCGTTTAGTTAAAGTCAATGATGGTAATTTATTTATCACTATTGTCTACTTGTCTGCATTAATTTGCGAAATCATCACGAATGTCGCCTTGATTTGTTAGAAGGCACTCGATTGTAAATCGTAAATAATCTGATCATCTCCGGAAAATATATCAATCTACAAAGAAGATATATGCAAAAATGTTTCGTGGTTTCAATTCAACACCGGGGGGGGGGGTGCAGTTCTTGCTGACAGTGGGTAAGCTTGTTTCCCGCGAGTGTGTTTTGTCAGTTCAGGGGCAGCCCCCTCCCTCCCTCCCCAATGAAGTCGACATTCCTGTTACCGTACGCCTATACTCCTCTTGTATGTCTACGCTTTCATTATTTTCTGCCCAATTTATTATGTTTCTTATCATAGAAACTTGGCTCATTGTGCCCCCTTCTATTTCTCCATGCAAAATGTTGCTTGTTAAGGTTTAATTTTTCCTGACCTGTAGGAGTTTTGCGACATCAGAGGCCCCAGTTAAAATATGTGTCATTTCAATTTCAGGCCCAACTAGGTCTCGCTTTTCAAACAAAATGAAAAAGAAAAAATATATGGAATCTGATATCATGGAGAATAATTTATAAGCACTGTAATAATGTGAATGCTTCCGTTGTTGAATTTAACCGTCTAGCCCAGTATGACAAACCGTAGCAATAACGTTGATTTTCTTTACCTAACAAACCTCGGAAACTCTTTTATATATTTTTAAACATTTATTGCTGCAAAGTCTGGCAAGGTTTCCCTCCGAGAGTCAGGTAAGGCTCAATCTCTTTTTTATCCTTTTAAGACAAACTTAAATGTCATCTTCTTTGCAACAATTCATTTCTTACATAATCTTTGGTATTTGGTATCTTTCGTGTTTGCCTTTTCATATATTCTTTGTCTCTCCCTCACCCCTTTCCCCCTCCCCCTTGATTATACATTGCGTAGTCCTACTTGTTAAAGATTAACTACGTTGTTAAATATTTATCTTTTCTATACTGTCCTTCATATGTTATATTCTTTTCCCCTCACTTTTACTTTAAATATTTTCTGCACAGTTTGCATATATGAGAATAATTTTGAAGTTTTTAACTTGTTCTTGTCCTTGACCGGAAGTGACATCATACTCAATTCGACGGAAGTTTCAGCTACCTCAACAGTTGCGTTTGATCTTAAAATCCTTACATTTATATTGTAATATAAGTCTTTGGCTGTGTGTGAATTGGTGCAATGAATGCTTAAAGCGGCCTTTTGTGTTAATTTGGATAAATTTCGATATTCTTTCGAACGATTCTAGATCCTAAAAGACTGCAGCTCATTTTTGTTTTGTTTCGGTTACTTAAGTTAAACTGATGAGACAAAATTAACAACAATAAACAAACGTTGATTTTGTCTCTGATGCTCTTTGTATGCAATAATATTAACAGAGAAGAAAGGATCTGGGCGGACGAAATGTTAGGTTGACCCTATATATCGGCGTTGATGAAAGGTGCCATTCATTTCACAATGTTAGAATTTATACCAATATTTTACAATTTTTACATTTTATCATCTAATATTTTTTTTCTGACATACTTATATTTTAGTATAACATTTCAATATCAAACATGACATGCTGATGATAGTTTGTAACACCCTGATATGTTTTCGAATAAATAGTCGATATTAATTATGAGGCTCACGACTTCTGATATTGGCTAATTTGCCAATCGATCCAAAGCGCCCGTGGATACGTCGGGTGGCCATTTTTAGGACGCTGGATATCTCTGTGTAAGTGTGTGTGTGTACGTGGGCGTAAGAACGCATGTGTGTGGGGGCGGGGGAGCTTTTCTGGTGACATTTAAGGTTATGCGTGGGTTTATTAGACTTATATTTTATGAATAGTAGGAAATTCTAGATTACGTGCTAAATTGATTAATGTGCGTCACGTGTCACACATATGCAGACACTATCACGACTTAAATCTTAAAACAAGTTTCAGTGGTCCTAAATTTAGTTAAACTTCTACTTGTTTTAAATTCTGGAATAACTTATTAAACAGCATGATTATAAATCAACTGGAGAGGTGGTATTTGTGAATAGCTGAAATGAACTCAGATTTTGTATTTGTATTTGTATTTTATTTTTTGGCAGGACTCGAATTTTTCGGATTTCTTCGGTAACTATCCCAAAACGGTTGCACAGAACTTTTAACCGTATTTGACTGAGAGGTTACGAATCAACTTTTTTTTTTAAATTGATTTTGTATAATACCGAACTCCATGAAAATTGTATTTTTTTACTCATAATTCCTCTTCCAATATCTCAGTTGAAAATTTACGATCAACGCTAATTTAACTTGTCTTGTTATTACGATTTAGTATTACAGGACATTGTGTCTTATTGACCAATATTTCTTTTCATATAACAAATGACGGAATTTGCTTACACTGAGATTAAGGATTTCAGAAGAAGGGGAGGGGGGTCTGGGGTGTAAATGTTTTCGGAATGAACACTATGAATCCTTTCTTTCGAATAAACTGGGTTAGGTCACGAAGTTCAGCCTCCCAACGATGCTCACAAATCTTTGGTTATCTTATGGTTAGCAAGCATTTTACATTAGGTTCACATACGTTGGGAACATAGGACAATCAATGTTATACGTCATGTTACGTAACATCAGTTTAAATATATCTCTATACTGTCGTCTGTAATGAAAATATCACCCACAATTATGAATACTGTATTTGAGAGATATCGACTATGTTAATTTGATCCATAACCAGTTTGTAGTATATATGCATATGTATAGGCTACAAGGTGGATTTCTGTTCGCACCGTCATGGCCATCTCCATACCCATTGTGACGTTTTCCTTTGTGACGTCATGTAAACTCGAAATATTTAATTTAGTTTAGACATCGTAGGCCTAAGCTGATTTATTCTTATTATCTGTCGAGTTAGAGTCTGTATATGCTGTAAGGTCAGTGAGGTAGTTATGACAGTTGTTGGGTGGGTTTTAGTATAATTACGGTTGTTTTTATGGTAACATACGTAATGCTAAAGTTCATAGAACCCTTTTTCGCCCTTTTCCCTTAAGTTAAATATGATCAGCGGTAGGATTAGGTTCGCTAACTTAATGCAAATAACCTTTGGCAAGATTAGGTTATACGTTTGATTCTCTTATCTAGGATTAGTCTATAGAATATATTTTTTATATTTTTTATGTCTTTTATGTTTTTTTATTTCTGTGACCACCCACTCTACTATTTTGATAGCATCTCATTTAAGTTATTCATTACCCAAAATCTTTGAAACAACTAATCGTTCTAAACAATGGACCTTAAATCTTGAAAATAGTTAAAGTTATTAAGTTTATTACCGTGTGTTTTCTCTCTTCTTTATCAGTTTATCAGTTTATTTATTCGCTTGGGAGAATATGGAGGCGGAAGAAATACCAGGTAATCGAATTGGTTAATATCAGTATGATATTGTTTCATTTGATTTAGAGAGAGAGAGTGAGAGATAGGTGGAGAAAGAAACTGAAAGTGTACACAAATATATAAATGCACACATATATATAACACAAGTGCACAACGAATATAATTGTACGCAAAACATTGAAATATAAAATTATTTAACGGGTATATGGGTCGCATTGAATATCTTAACAATATAAGAATAAAACCATCAGTGAATCTTCTTTAGAACCCTTAAAAGTTCTCAGTCTTTTCCCTGAAGGCAGGAATTAGAAATAATCAATTGCTGGTTGAGAATCATCTTTCAGTATGTACTATCAACTCGTCTCAATAAGCTTTCCCTGGTAAAGTGAGTGAAGGGATATAGCTGGCCTGTATACCAATGATACACTCAGCATTTCTTATGACAGATTCTAGTTTCCTAAGATCATTCTGATTCGCGCGACCAAACCAGACTAAAATGTTAAAATACTTTCAATAATAGCACGATAAAACATTAATTTAAATATTTTTCACTAACATCATATAGGATTTAAGAGTTCGCAACAAGAATGGTCTCTGACGTCCCTTTTTCGGTATCTCATATGTATTTGTGTTCCGCCGATAAGTTGTCCATATCATAAACTTGCCTAGCAACTTATAAATGCGTTTACATGTTCCACAACAGATCATCATTAAACATTAGACGGTCATTTGTATTTTTGTTTCGTCTGAAGTCTACAATTAATTCCATAGTTTTGTTCACATTCAGAATCAGGTTGTTATCGGTGCGCCATTTCACAATGAGATCCACTTTGTCACAGTTACCCCTTTCATCTTCGTTGATAATCAAACCAGTCACTGTAGTTTCGTCTGCAAATTTAATGATTCGTGCAGTTCTGGTCGGGGACTTCACAATATAGGTGAACAAAGAGTATAGGCTACAGTAGCGGCAGCGGTGACAACACGCAACCCTGTGAAGTACCTGCTTCTGAGTGAATGCTACTTACTCACTGGCGTAGGAACATTTCTCTTCCATATGAGCCAAAGTTTCAAGTATCCTTATAAAAATGACTTTTTCAACTTATCTGTTTGCGCGATAGGCAAATTGGAATGGATCCAAATCAGCAAGCAGATAAACGAATTTCCAGAACGGTCAAAATGAAGCCTTCGAACGTTTTCATTGGAACAGATGTAAGAGAACTGGTAAAAAGTCATTGAAAACATGATATGTTTCCCTTCTCTGTAACCGGCTCCTATTATTGCCTCCTATAAATGACCTAGAAACCTCTTACTAGCTCACTCACCAATTAAACTTCAACTAAGCAGCTCGGCATATGTCTTCACCAGACTGGCGGTGATATCATCCGGCTCAGCATGCAGCTTTCCGTTCATTTAGCCGCTCAAATGTATGTTTTTTACCAAATTTCCGTTAATACGTGCAGTAACATCTCCGTTGTGCGATGGTGACGGCTGCTTATTATTTCCTCTGTTAAAACGCGCATAAAACTCATTGAGCTTATCCAGTAATTCTGCGTCATGGGTGTCTATAGTTTCCTCTTTACCCCTTTATATTGATTTGGCCCATACCTCTCCCTGTGTCTCTCGAATTAGTGGTCTGAAACTTTTACTCAATGCACCTGAAAACGCATCTGAAAACGCACCTGAAAACGCATCTCTTTGAAGAGCACTATACTGATGGTTTCTATGGTTTTTTAGATTTTATGATGTTCTGACGTGTTGGTTTTAGGTTCAAGCTTCAATTGGAATTTTCACTTTTTGGCATTCAAATTGTAGATTTTGTAGTCAATCTGTTTTATCGCTGTACTCTTCACCATTGCTTTTAATCGTTTTTCGTTCTCATATTCCTGTATTTATCTGTATATGGTATATGTATTTACTGTTTTATGTATTTACTGTTTTATGTCATTGTATATTCTAGATTGTTTGTAAAGCGCACAGATGCATCGCGCGTAGTGCGCTATTAAGATTTTATTTACATTACATTACATCCTTCTGAGCTCTTTTAGCGATCCTCATGGCTTCCGGAAGTTAGACTTTGTGCGGTGGCAAATATCTAGAATTGGGTGGTTTTAGTCCAATACCCTTCATCCACGACGTGCTTTAAAGTTTTAATTTTGTCAAAACATTTAAATGTTTACAAATAACAACAACATGAAGTAGCAGTGAAGAAAACGTGAAGTGAAGGATTGTAAGAAGTTAATAATTGGCGCACACTATATATGAACTTTACTATCTTCACTCAAAAGGGGCCCATGTTAAAAAAAAACACACACAAAAACAAGCACTGGTCCCCAGCAAATGGCTGCTAGTTTCGTTTGCTTAAGGGCCCCATGTAATCTCCCTATAGACCCACAGGTTCCAAAGTTAATTGTTTCGCCGTTGGTGATGTATAATGACGTGGGAGGTATTAGATGTTGATCAAACCAAGTTAATACAACACATTAACTCTAAGAAATGTATAGTGTTGATATTTTTGATTGACGTAAAGCCTATAATTTCTTTTTAATCTTAGCGGCAAGTTCCGGCAACCTTAAATTCTAACGATGGGTATCCTCACCGGGCTCTTGAAGACGACATTACACTTATCTCGACAGGTAAGTCGTTCATGTCAATGGAACGCCTATAAGGCCAAATATATTGAAATGGGGAAGATAAGGTCAAATTTAAATAGAATTGCTATAGTAACATTACCAGCAATCATTTAATTTTTAATTTTATTAGTATTATTATTTTATATTTTTTCATTAGTACTATTTTTTTTTGGGGGGGGGGGTATTTTCTTTGAGCAAAACAAATCAATACTAAATTGATGCCTTATGTCATCATCAATTAAACTCTAAAGGTACTACTCTAAAGGTTTCGCTAATAATTTCGTCTACAGTTTAAAAGAAAGTGGATGACACTTTACTGCAAAACGCTTTAAATCTGCAACTTGAACCATTTTTACAAGGTATGTACTTAAATGTCAAAGATAGAGGGGTTGTTTATACTCCTAACCAGTCATTAGTTGAAACAGCCTTTGATTAATGAATTCGTCGGTAGTATACTTTTCCACAATATCATCTGCTGACAGATCTAACATGCTTTACGGTGTTATAACACACACCAGTTTATACTGATTAACGGCTGTCTTATTTGCAATTCAAACTAATCAA
>KN884376.1:0-10545 GCA_000934455.1 Apostichopus parvimensis
CACACACAATGGTACAACCCTTAATCAGACGGAATCAAAAGTTGGAGAAAAATAGAGGGCGCCGGACATTAATTGCTTGGCTGGATTCATTGTATAGCCCCTTTAAGGTTATCTAGCTAGCATGCATGTGCAAGTAGTAATTAATTCTCACAGCATCAATGTAGCTAGTGCGCGCGCAGCGCGCCAAATCTATTTTTCCAAAAATTTACCAAATTGACGCTCAAAATATTATCATTGTGTTAGCTATAGTATACACAATGTACGTGAAACAAGAAAGTGTTTTGGTACTTTGTCTCCTAAAATACAGTCGTTTTGCTATTAAAGCTTTTCAATTCAACGGTGTTCATATGTTTTACTACATTGCAAAAAAGTAAACCCATATCTCACTCCTTTATGTGGAAAACATTAAGCGAAAGTCACTGTCTACAAATAAATAAATAATTATATCACTAATGCACGAGAATCTCGCACAAAGATACGCGTTGTTCGTATCTTTAACTTCGTGATTATTTTTTATCAGGTGAGTTGGGCCTGTTGGTTATGCTAATATAAAATAATATCGTACACACGCACAGTTTTTTGGTAATTAGCGTGAAAAATCGTCCCAATTGGGTGCTCCGGATTGACAATTATCTGTGGGCAATTGTCCGGGGGAAATTGTCCGTGGGGAAATTGTCCGGGAGGGTAATTGTCCGAGGGGTAATTTTCCGGGGGGGGGGGGAGTCGACCGGGATGGGAATTGTCCGAGGGGGGATTTTCTGGGCTGGGAATTGTCCGGGTGGAAATTGCCTGGGTGGAAATTGTCCGGTGGGCTAATGTCCAGGGGGGAGTTGTCCGGTCACCACTAATTGTGTTGAATACCTCAGAATAAAAACAAACCCCAAGTGGCTCCATGATAAAAGCAAAATTGCTTTGAATAATGTTAAAGTCCTGTGCTGTGAGCTATGTCAGTCCAACAAACCCTAAGATGAAAACAGCAATAGTAAACAATAAAATTACAATAAATTTGTAAAAAAAGAGAATATAACTGCATAAATATTCATAGATCCTCATTATTTAAGTACTAAGTAAGGAATGACATTGATAGCATGATGTCAGGAACTATTTCAATGGTCCTAACTGAACACTATAGCTTCAAGTACATGCCACAATAGATACTTTGAGTAAGTTACTTTTCTTACAGATATAAAAGTTATCACAGACCTTTTGAATTTTCACCTTGATAAATCTAGTGAAAGGGAAAGTTGAATTATTTTGTAGTCTCTCTTTGACCTCCAGCTTGTACAGTTTTCAACATTGCTTTGCAACGGTTTTCTGTTCATGTCCTTCAAGGACTAGAAAAGAAAATTCAAACGCGCCAACATCACTGATGACATAACTTCCTTTGCGGATCAGAGTCTGGGTGAGTGTCTCTACAAACTAAATTTTCGACATTCAGTACTAAGTAATTATATTTTAATGTATTTAGGTTGCACAAATTCATGCATATTAGACCACCAGACCCAAACAAGAAAACACTTGAATGCATAGTTTTTACCCTGATCAGAAAGTGATATGCATATTCATGTATGTTCCTATTTGGAAGGAATATAATATTTTCATAAACTGCATGTTGTAAACTTTCCAAATATTGACCCCAACATTGTGTCAAGATATTTATATCATTGGTAAATTATCTTGCTTTTCCACAATTTTGTTAGATGGATGAGGCCGGAGCACTAACATATTCTTTACGTCCCCAATGCAACAAATGTGCTACACATGTGTAATTATTGTGTTAATTCCTTTTCAATTAAAGCTGAGGAGTCAACCCACAACAGCATACAATAACCAGCACAACAGTAAATATTCCAGAGGATAATTTGAAGAACCTGCCTTCATGTTTTCCAAGGTAAGCTGTGAACCATTTACTTTTTTAATATTCAATAAATCTCTTATTTTTATCTAATCAATGAGACAATGGTCATCTTTCCACAAAAAAATGATAGGTGTTTTATGCACATTCATGCTGCTAGGATTTATTTGTTTTATGTTGTGCTATATTTATGACTAAGGGAGTGAGATGAGAGAAAAATACTCAGAATTTCACTGACATTCATAAAGGAACTTTCATGAGTTTGTTTTGGTATATATCTATCCACAATGAGAAGGAAACATCAAAAATCCAAATGTATAATATCAAAATTAGCTGGCCTGTTAATTGCAACAATCTATTGTAATAGAACCATGTGGGTAGCGAAGTTGAGTCACAAGTATGGAATAAATTAAACCAAGATGGATTTAAATTGTTCAACTTAAGAACTGTTCTAGTGTTGAGAGTATCAATAGTACACAAATTGAAAATTACCTGATTAGCTGAAGCAACATCAAGGACTTGTATGGTAGACCTCTGTAACAATTTGGCAGTAAGTGAGTTAATGGCCATTGTACGTGACACCAAGTCCTTAACTGACTGCATGAATTGGTCTGACTTTTCTTCTTGTTCAAGCATGCAAAGAATAGCAAACTGACGTCCCTTTTCGGTTTCCTGCAGATGTTTGATGATGATATCTGCTGCTGACTTGTTGAGTCCACATGCAAAGCGATAGACATACTGGAGGTCAAGCGGGTTGATGCTGTTCAAGGTTTCTTTCACTTTGATTGATGACGCTGCTGAAGACGCTCCTACAAATCCAAGCAGACAGATTATATGGGTTTTAATGTGTACAGTTTACTGCAGGCATCAGATCAAGGTGTTGACACATTGTAGTAGTGTCACTGTACCATTGTTTTATTTGTAGCATCAAATCTTCCTATAATTTAATCAGTAACCATTATATATAGTGCTATTCGTAAAACTATCATTCACACGGTGTTTGATAATGATGTTTTGTTTTATGGTGTTGTGACATCATTGATATCACTGTAATTAAATTATGAATCAGGGATTGATTCAAGTTCAATATTTGTGCTAGGCAGCAGACACAATGGAGACAGAATGACAGATAGTATCAATGGTCTATCTGATGTTCAAAGAAGGATACACTGTGCCTGACAGAAACTTAGACAAATATGTCAACAATTAATGTTATATTTTGTGAGAATAAGGTTTACAACCCTATACCTTACTTCATTACATGCTTAAAAACATGAATCAGGGATTGATTATCAGTAAGCTTGGTCTTAACGATTTAGTTGGGGTCAAAGGTTATATTAAATTATTTGCAGCCAAAAGGAAGAATGAGTCAAATATGCATCTCTGCTAGATGCTTGCTCACATTGTCGGTAAGCTTGATCTTCACAATTCAGTTTGTGAAGGGGCACATTAAACAAGACAGAAAAAAAGTCATAGCTCATTTTGTAGATATTACAGTGAAAACTTAAAACTGGATGCAGTAAATGTGTATTTCTCTAAATCAGTCAAATTTGTAACATCCTCTAACAGACCTCCTTATATTGTTTTGGTCAAGTGTTGATAACATTGTCATCAAAAAGGAAATGTCTGAGTGGATGTATTACTGATATACATCACTATGTTCCAGTTAGTGATCTTCAATGGTCCTTTCATGTCAGTGAAACAGAGAGCAATCTGTAAAAACTTGTAAGATATATATATATATATATATCTGTAAAAGAATGGAATCATCATATATTTGAAGAAGCAGCTCGTTGCATGTAATCTAAACCTCAATGCTTTTTGCATTCCTGGTTAAGATTTAAATTATCATGTTTACAACAGTACACTGAGTATTTAAGAGGTGCCATTGGCATTCAGATCGATAGTCTAGTATAAGTCATTCATGCTGATACAAAATACTTCATTTTCGATGTATCATTTCATTCAAAGTGTTGGTGTGCTCTGTATAGGAACTTTCTGGCCTTTAGATTCTGATTTCCATTTCACAATGCCACTGAAGTAATTGAATAACATTTAACCCTGTCTTTTCCTTGATTCCACAGTCCAACAAATTTGCAAACTCCATTAAAAGAGGCTTGGAGAGCAAAACACTCCTATTCCTACAATATCCCGGCTGATATTGTGGTTGGTGGTACAGATACTATCAACACTACTACTGTAGCATAACGTGCGGTATTTAGCATAAATAGTTAGCTTCTCGAGATAACGGCATATGAAATGTTATTTGAAAGGAACATTCCAATTTGGAGCGGTATGGCCTGAACATGGTATTACAATGTAAAAGGGACATCCTAATTTAGGCTTTCAGGCTCTTAACATAGTTGTTTTAAGACTAGAACTGTTTACAGTTAGTGTTTGTTTATTAATATGGAGTACGAACTTTCAGTTACATATGACTATGCAAATTATTATGCAAATAATGTGCATATGTATTATACTATTGACCTCACGTGAGTTAGGGTCATCAGTGTTGCTGCTCTATAGTTCTACTCTGCTAGAATTGGTAACAGTTTTGACAAATACTTCTCAGCATAATACCCTCGAAATTTTTAACTTACATTGAAAAACAATTACAGGGAAAAGAGAGAACTGCAGAGGATGATTTAATTTATGAGGTCATGAAAATAATATTTTAGTTTTTCTGATATTAGGTTTTGACTGGTGTGTCACATATTTCACTCTTACAATGCTACCAAATTACAGATTCCTTTAAATGTTATTTATTAGTTTGTGATCTTGTCTCGTTACTTGCAAAATAAAGTTGCCTAGGATGAAGAAAGTCACGGCATTTGTTTACGTTCTAACATTTTGTGTATTGTTATTGTAGTAGTCGACCTTGTCATCTATGAAATCTTTGTGAGATGAGATATAATCAAAAGCTTAATTTTTTATACATTTTGGATTAGGTTGACTTAACAAATAATCGAACACTAAAAGGAAATGGAATCATGAATATCAATGCTACATTTACTCATATTTAGGTAAAAATACGAATTTTGAGGCTAATACTTCATGGTTATTTTGATGAATGATTGAAATATGATGAATAAAAACAAAGATATTTTCAGCAGCGTTGCCTTGATGATATCATTCATTGTACTGTTGCCAGATGCAAACTATTACCAACTCTAATAATTCATATCTTTGTGATACAAAATGTGATGAGGATCTGGTTTATATATTTACTTGCATAGTTTTGATCATTACCTTTCTTTGATCTTTTTGAAGAGCACAAATAGCAAAAATCTAGTTAATAGGCTGAATAACATGTTGTTTAATAAATACAAAAGTCAAAGTATTCAATATGGTTATATATTTACAGCAACATAAGAACTCATGTCCATCCTTGAGTACCCAGATGTGTACAATTTGTTTTTGTTTGAAAATCTAGTGTAATCTGCTTTATCTGATATTGCCTTGGTCTTCTTGAAGGTATCTCTACATTAAGGCTCTCTTGTCTTCGAATACAGTGGCGTAGGAAGGTACTTTTGAGTGGGGGGGGGGGGGCTGAAGACTGATGGCCGGCCTGGGAGAGGGGTCTAAGGGGAGGGGGCGTCCTCATTCATCATGCATTTCCAGGTGGCCTCAGATGCAATTTGGTGCAATATAGCACACTTCAACACCCACTCCATTTTGTAAATAATTTTGCATTATCACCTGGACTTAGATGCAATTTGGTGCTCCAAATGAGATTTGTTTCTCATTTGGAAATGAAAAAGGGGTTTCTGACTTGCGAAGCCCCCCAGCCCCCCGGTTCCTACGCCCTTGTTCAAATACAACAAACAAAAATATAAAAAGATCCAAACCCAATTCGTTCTTGCGTTAATGTGGGTCAGTGGCAAATTACTTGCTTACATTGTCACGCGTGTTGTATGAATGTTAATTTGCAGCAGACACTGTGGGTGTGGGGTACGAGGAGCATAAGCTGTTTATTTTTGCACATGAGACGACATATGGAAAATACATCCTTCTCTCAAGTTTACTAATTATCTTACACATCAGAGATGACAAACTGTGGTGTTGCATCAATATTATCGGTACTGAAGACTTACCTTCACAAAGAATCCAAGCCAGATGATGAGAGGCATAAAACTCACAGATGATTTTGTGCGATATTCGTGCAACCGTCTTATATCGACACTGGGAAATGTCAAAAACCACTTCCTGTGCCAACATCCCGAGCTTGATATAGTTATCATAGAACTCTTTTCCTAGTTCTGAAACTAAATAGGTGTTCTCCCATGTCAGCTGCTGGTTCTTCTGTGTGAGGCCATCGAAAGCAATACGGTACAGTTTAGCTAGTTCCGTTTCAAAAGCAGGCACCCCAGTGTTAGCATCTTTCTTGATTTTCATATGGTTATGAACACATGCGATCACAAAAGTGACAAATCTTGTTACTGTGCTAAATATCTCGATTTCTGGCATCTCGTGTGCTATGTGGGCGACCATAGTGGAGAAGAGAGGGACCTGACAGAGATCGCTTAAGAAGGGGTTTATCTGAAGCTCCTTTTCGATCCGATCTGCCAACTGGGCATCATCAGCCACAGCCTTTAGGACATAGTTTCGACGTTCAGCCACCCCAAACCCTGTTAATCTGATTCGTTTTGTTTCGGGGTGTAAGTTAGGCGGGAGGATCAATGTCCTGGTAAGTATGATGACAAGAATATCTAGAAACATTTCCATCTCAATGATGGAGAAGATATCTGTTTCGGTTTCATTCTTGTCAGGATACTCGTTATAACTGTCAAAAAACATGACAACAGACTTTTTGTATGCTTTGAGGATTTCCTTAATGCAAGATTCGTCCATGTCCTCATCTTCGGGCACTATGGAATTCTTTATGGCAGTGTATATAGACTTTACACCTGTCAGTTGCCTCAACTGGAGAAATATAAGTATTTCGATTTTTTTGAGAGGAGATTCAGGGTTCTCAGTACACCAGTCATAGACAAACTGTGATGCAAGTGTTGATTTCCCGTACCCAGGGTCCCCCTCAATAATCTTTCTCATTGACTGAGTTTTGGGGCTGCTCAGAATATCGTTGTAAGATTCTAACGATTCTAGCACATCGGGCTTTTGCATGGAATCACCCTCTTGAGCCAAGTAGTAAATACCTCCCTCAACAAATATACTGTTAACCCCACACTTGTTCATGGAAGGAAATGGCTTTGCTGTTTCGTAGTGCTTTCGATAGGCTGTTTTTGAATACTTGATGAGATCTCTTTTCTTTTCTGAGAAAAAAAACACAAAGATTTTTGAACACTTTAAAAATTACATTTAAACACTGTCCTCTATTTAGAGGCACAGGACAATTACTTTTATTTAAATCTGTATAAAAAAGTAGAGTTTGTCACTAAATCCGTGTCAATTCTCTATTGTCAAAAATGGTGTAGGTCAGTGTTTCTCGAACACACGGGAGGATTTTAACTAGTACTTATATGCATATATTAAATACACACAACACGTAATGATGCTTTGATTTGAACAGATGATTAGGCCTATATTACCTTTACCTCGCTTCTTGCTTTACGAATGTGTAGAGGGATGAACAAAAAAAGATATGCATCTTTATGCTAACACCAAAATATTAGGCGGAATAAGCCTACCATAAAAACTGTCCAAGTTAAGAACGAAACATTTCAACAAATTATTCGACGTTCAATTTGTTGACACAGGAGAACATTGGCTGCTATCAGAAAATGAAGTTTTGAACATTTTCATTTTGACTTGGCAACTCGAAACATTATATATAAATACTTGACATTCAGGATACAGTTTGAAATGAGTATTGAAAACGCGTAATTCAATAAATTAATAAAAATAACCTCAAACGATGAACTATCTGGCAATTATCAAGGAGGAGCATTCAAATAACGTTATTACTTCATGAGCTTTGAAAACCGCTGCAGTCAAAATGTTTGTCTATTATTAACTCGTTCGTTCGTTTCAACTTTGTTTTTTATATTATTTTCGTTATTTCGTTCCATAATTTCCTGTTTCATGTCGCTCATTTGAACTTCATTTGATGTATTTACAAAAGCCGAATTTCTCCTATATAAATCCCAGTCACCGATCTTTTCTCAGAGAAGATAGGGTGACTACACACACACTATAGGGTGACTACACACACACACACACGCACCTACTCACCTCCACAATAATATTGGGACCAGTAACTTGGTACGCATCAACAATTGTTGGACCTGATTTGTGGGACCAGAATGTACACCTTATGTGTGGGACCTTAAAAACACACCTTTGTGGGACCAGTTCAAATATGTGGGACCACAAAAACACACCTAAGAAACATTATTTGTGGGACCATACTAATTTGTGGGACCACAAAACACATTTGTGGGACCAGTCCAAATATGTGGGACTACAAAAACACACCTAAGAAACATTATTTGTGGGACCATACTAATTTGTGGGACCACAAAACACACCTGTGAAACATCAATTATGGGACCAGACCAAATTGTGGGACCAAAAAACACACCTGAGAGACATCATTTGTGGGACCATATAAAACATGTTTCGAACTAAATTTGTGGAATCACACCCAATATGTGGGACTACAAATCATACTTTTCCAATATTTCTGGGACCAAACACAGACTTTTCAAAAGGTTTGGGTACCAATACCAAAATGCAGGATTAACTCCTCTGTGGGACGTACCATCTAATGAACACAAATACCGAGCAGGGTTGGCCGGTTTTAACCGGGCGGTTTAAACCGCCCGGTTTAAACCGGTTAAAACCTGGTTTAAACTGGGGGGTTTTGACCACCTAAAAGTGGTTAAAACCGGTCAAAACTAATTTTGTGCATAAACTGACATGTTTGTCAACCCAATAAGAGATTTTCATCTACAGCAAGTATCTAAACCAAGTAGGCCCCTATCAAGCAATGTTCAAAGGACACATGTGGAATACAGATATACAGTATTATTAAAGAATAGGCCTACTGACACATATATAAATTGAAGAACTTTTATTTCCATGAAACTTCCTAACTACAATTTACAGTCTAAAGTTAAACTGCAATTGAACTTGGAACAACTAATTTACTACAGCTCAAAAAAGGCATGTCAAGACTTCTGTTGATTTATCAGTACAGGGCAATTCTGTTAATAGGTATAAAATAAACCCCCTATTGGCAAAAAAATGAAATTTGGTCAAAAAGTACAATTGGTGTCGGACGTACAGTACATCTCCAAAAAATGCCAACTTTAAAACATCTGTTTCTCAACACTTGTTCCCAATTGAGCTACTTAACTTGCATCATTCAATTAGGGAAAAGATACAACTAATATGTCTGATACTAATTATGTGAATTACATTTTGCATATTCCCGTTACATTCGTTGGTTGGTGTTCAAATATTTTGCACGGGTACGTCCGACACCGAAAAAATGTACGTCCGACACCGACCATATATATAAAGGTGATTTCTTGCAATTGCAACCATGCTGATAATTTTATGCTGTAGTGCAATACTGAGTGTGTTTACTAATTACACATAAACAACTTAAAAACTGAAATGTTCACACTCAACAGATATCTGAGATAAGTTTTTTCTGTTCTTGACAATGCAGTTCGTGTGTTGTGTTGAACAGAATATTCAATTGGACAGTGTATAACTTTTTCTATTACACAACCTTGTGATAGATGAGGATATTTGATTGCAGTCCGTCTGTGAGAACAAATATCTAGAGTAGTACTGTAGGCCTGGCCTATTACGGTGTACCTCATAAGAACATTAAAGTTGAGGCATAGCCTATAGTCAGAACATACATGTGACATCTTCATCAGCTTCACATTTTTGTATATAATATCATACTGATTCTTGGGAAGAGAAGCAACCAAATGGGAGAATACCTTAGAACAGATATTATGAACTCCAATGGTATGCATTATACTTCACACTACCCAAGACCATCTGCAGAACTTTGTCGGGAGCTTCCGAAATTGTTTTGAGTTTTGACCGGTTTAAACCTAGTTTTGACCGGTTTAAACCAGGTTTAAACCGCTTTGTGGTCAAAACAGGTTTTGACCGGTCAAAACCCAACCCTGATACCGAGTCTCTGTCTCTCAGAAAATTAAAGGAGCTTTGGTAGTTGAAAGATAAATTATACATAACTTTCTGTACTGTTTCCCTCCAAATCAGCAATGGATATTCATCCTGCGAAGATATTCCCCCAAAAAAACTGCCTCAGCAATAGCAATTTCCAACAGAAATTTCTTTAATCGGCAGAAAAACGGTTTATATTTGAATTTTTCTTAAGTTGACGTCCCAGCTCAATGAGCTGGAGGAAAGTAAGGAACAAATTTATCTCTCATAACTACCTATCCTCCTTTAGAACTTCAGCTGTGTCAAGTTAAGGAACTGTAAATATGTTAGGAAAAGAACATTTTCAATTTTTCACAGTTGTCCTTATCTTTTAGTCTGCACTGCTTTTATTTTGATAAATTGACCAGAGTAATTCACTTTTCATTCAGTTTGAGTTTGAACTAATACCTTTTCATGCTCAACAAACTTGGCATCAAGGTATTCTAATTTAAAGTATTTCTGTTTAATTAATACATCAGATTCACTATTTTAAAAGATATTACCATTGAGAATAGTAAAGATAGTAATAGTGTCTTGAG
>KN884376.1:53009-68313 GCA_000934455.1 Apostichopus parvimensis
AAAGATATCAAGATTAGGGTTTGAACTAACAAAGTAGAATATTCTGCTCTCTTTTAGATGGGTGATATGTTGCCTGCCTCTGGAATATCCATTCAGGATAGCAGCAGCTGCTCACTTTGTTTCCTTCCAGAATTGTATCTGGTTTTCAAAATGATTACAGTACCTTTCCTTATATCATATATCGAGATGCAGTTTTCTGATGGTATTTGTGTGAGATATTGCATCAGTATTGGTAGTTAATTTTTGAATTCTTAGAGATATTATTAGTTCATGCACATTATTGAGGTTGTTTATTCCTTATTCCTTTCCCTCAGTTCCTCCACAGTTGATGTTAAAGAAAGATGGTGTCGAGCTGAATGAATCCATTAATGTTGTATTTACTGAGGAAGTTCAGATCCAATGTGTCGCTGCAGAAGGGAAACCATCAGTCTCATTGAGTTGGCAGGTAAATGGAGAGGAGAAGACTGCAGGGGTGACTACAGATATGTCGAGAGAAGATGAGAGAATAATCAGCAGTATGATAAATTACATACCAAACAAAGATGATGCAACATTATCATGTATTACCAGTGGACAGGAGGTCATACCAAGCAAACATACTAATATTAGTATAAATGTCATGTGTAAGTAATAACTAATACTAAATATGGGAAATAATATCAAATAGGTTAAACTGAAAACCAAATTTCAAAGCGATTATAAGTTTAAAACGACATAAAATAAATGAGAGAATAATTTAACCAGAACATAAAACTACAGACCAGTTTGATATACTGACATGTGATACCATGGGACATAATTCCAAGCTAGCTAGTTCATACTAGTGTTAATGTCAGGTGTTAGGATGAGTTAATAGTAATTATGAGAGAAATTAAAGAATAATTGGAACTGCAATCCAGACCATGCTGATGATGTGTATTGTCAGTGAATGGTTGGTTGTACCAGGTGTTAACTTTGTTAATATTTAGAGTTAAAGTCATATTTTAGTAAATTGCAAACAGAAGTATCACAAATCATCATGATCAAAGGCTTGGCTGGGAAAGTAATATACCAATAATAGCTGCATGTGACAAAGAAACTTTTGGATTGAAAAGTATGTTTCACATATTTATTCATTAAATATCTCCCACTTCTTCCTTCAATATTTGATTGTTAGGTCAATTAGTTTCTTGTACACCACCAACCAGAAGCTTCAAATTCCAAGGAAACAGCAAAAATAGATCTTTTTATAGGTTAATTTGAATAGCTATAGTGCCATATCGGAAGGACTCATATGGCAGTTAGACATACAATAAGTCTAAATGCTTTTAAAAGGAAAAACATTTGTTTTGTCTTTTGTAACTTTTGAAGATTAGGGTAGGGCTGGGCAAAGGTTTAATATCCTTTTTTTGGTAACTCATCCTAATTGTCTAGAAAAAACCTCAACAGTACAAGAAAATGCCACAGCTGATAATCTTGTTTCTGTTGTTGTACATATTGAAAGGAAATATGTAATTGCTATATTGGATAGAAACAAATGTTTTTATCGCAGACTTTTAGTGAGTCGCATACTGGCACTCATATTCTAGCATAGTAACCTGTACTTGTAGATTTGTACTAGTACTCTTGGTATTTTGGAATCTAGAATAAGTTCCGTATAATATTGAGTACTCATACTCTTTATAGCCTTGTACTCACAGTTGTACTTGTACTTCTAGTTGTATTATAAAATGTAATTACTATATTGGAGAGAAACAAATGATTTTACCGCAGACTTTTTGTGATTCGCATAATGGCACTCAAAGGTCCCCGGTTCGAGTCACTCCCAGATTAATGTATATGTCGTCCAGTTACAGAGTTAATGACAATTGACAATTCATTATCATGGACGTTAAATATGAATGTAAGACTGATTTTAGTCAGCTTGGGTCTTTGATAAGCCAATGAGGTTCTTCGCCAGTTCCTGCTTGCAGGAGGATCTAAAATACATACATACATACACATTCTAGCATAGTAACCTGAACTTGTAGAATTGTACTAGTACTCTCTGTATTTTGTAATCTAGAATATGTACCGTATAATATTGAGTACACATACTCATTATTGCCTCTTACTCAGAGTTGTACTTGTACCTCTAGTTGTATTTATATTATTATAAAATTTAATTGCTATATTGGAGAGAAACAAATGATTTTACCGCAGACTTTTAGTGAGTCGCATACTGGCACTCATATTCTAGCATCTGTACTGTACTTGTAGATTTGTACTAGTACTCGGGGTATTTTGGAATCTAGAATAAGTACCATATAATATTGGGAAGTCATACTCCTCATACTTGCATGTTGTTCAAGTGCTGGTGCTATCATTCTGCTACACGAGCACCATCATGTCTGTAATGTTGTGTTTTATGTGTACAGTAATTAATGTCTTTGTAATTTGTTTACAGATGCACCTTCTTGTAGCATACTGGTTACCAATGAAACCAGCAACCAGTTTCGAGTCATTTGTGCCTGTAACGCAAATCCAGTCGTGAGTGGTTATAAAATATGGGTGAATGACTCCCTCTATCGAGAAGCAGAGGAAGTGTTTCTACCGTCAACCGATTCAGCAATAGTTTCATGTAGTGCATCTAATGAAATAGGAACAGATGCATCAGAAGAAAAGAAACTGGAACCATTTCATGGTAAGGAATAATTTGCAATCCTCTTAGCATACAACAACATAACAATAGCTTGTATAAAATGCTATAGAATCGATTGATGATTTGAAATATGTTTTGTTCGAGGACAGTGCATTTGTGATAAGAGAAATTGCTTCTGAAAAGTGATTGATAAAAAAAAAGCTTTAGTGTGGACAGTTTAAAATCAATTAAATTTGAGCAAATATGTGAGAAACAAGAAAGCTGGATTACTGATTTGTTGTGGTACATCTGATGGTACATTTGCTTTATTAGAAAATTGAATAACTGGCAGTAACAGAAGCATATTGCACAACTGGTGATCAACTTGAAGTTTTAATAATCTAGTTGTATTTAGATGATTGATAACTTGGGTTTTTTTCAGCCCAGTCTGTTTATAGAGATGACAAGACTCATAAAGGATTAGTGTTGTTTGCATTTGGCTTCAGACTTCAGTTAAGCTATTCTGGGTTTACAGTGTGTCGTTATTTTTTACTAGTAGTGACCTAATTAAAATCATTAAGGCTGTCATAATGTATTTTGAAACTGACATCAGAAACTGGTGAATGATGGCAGATGTAAGAGGTATTGAGCATCTTGAATGTTTATGTCATTCAGTTTTATTCATTTTTTTCAAAATTTGGCTTTTAGTGCTTTATGTTAGCTTGTATTTTAGAAATATCTCATTCATTACATTTGTTGTTTGAATAGCTCAGTGATATTGAAAGAGAATCAAGGCTGTCAATCACATGTTAACTTTACATTAATGTTAAATTGTACTGTATAAGTAACACATTGAATATTTATGTATTTTCTTGCACACAGTTGATCAACCTCCTTCAACAACAAGGGTTGCTCTCATCGTGGCTATTCCAGCAGTTATTATTGTACTTGTTATTGTCATAGTACTTCTTGTTGTTTGTAAAAAAGGTTTGTCTTTATATTTGTTAAGTTATGTCTAAGTTGCTGACTGAGCATCCACTTGACAATTGCTTAGTGAAAGGCCCACAATGCATTGTTCATGAATGTTTCAACCAAATAGAATATTGTTAAAGTGGTCCTGCCATGCCATCCAAAATATTTGAGTTAGATGAAAAAATGGGTATATTGTATGCACTTTTTCAATATTTCACATTAAAATCTCTGGAAAATAATTGGCATCGCCACAAAAATGAGCTTTAAAGTTCGTACTTTTTACCACGCTCTAAGAAAAAACTGTCACGCACTTGATGACGTCACATGTGTTCTGCTACGTCATATCGTGAAGCTACGATGGTCATGAACCAAATGCGGAAGTCGTGTTACACACAATTTGTATACGCAATGGTGTCCGTTAGTGACAATTCATCAACTTCTTCCGTGTTGAATTTGCCTTTTTCGAGTTCGAGTTACGATGAAAATAACATAGAAAGTGAAAGCGAACATTCTGAAAATGAAGGGGGTGCAGAACCTTACCAATTTGAGCCGCTTGCAGATGAGAACGAAAGGCATAATTATGAGCAGCCTGAGCAAGCCGATGTATTTTTTCGTGTGTGGATAAAATCACTCACCACTAAATACGAAACCATTATACCGCCGAAAAGTAATCGAAGTTAAAACCTTCAATCCACCGCTACAGCAACGGTGTTCGTAAAATACAACATTCTCTCTTTAAGACATAGCACATACCTTCCAAACAACTGTCGATTTCCAGCAAATTGGAAGTTCTAAACAAAGCTACCCATTTTTTATTTTTTGCAAACCGATGGTTAGGCTACATTTCCCATTGACTTAGTGTGGTTGTTAGGCTAACATGTGGTCGAAGGTTGCAGTATTTCATGGATATTTTAGATCTAGCTAACTGCGTCAGTGACAATTTCACAGCCCCCAAGTTTATTCGGCCTTTTTCTGGGGGGCTTTTCATGATATTTAAGGCCGGACTGTATCAATCAATCTTGCGCAACTGGTCTCACTTTTTACTTCAAGCTCAATCAGGGGGCTGCAGCAGGAATTGGCTGCAGCAGCCATCATACCCCTCCCTCAGTGGTTGTAGGAGCGCCAGATTAGGGGCAGACACCAAAATTTCCTGATTAATAAGTGGTATATCCCTGCGGACATTCATAGACACTTGCAGGCACTGTTTAGTACATGAATGATTGTACTTTTTGGTAGCCTATACATACTTCAGACTGAATATTCATTCCTCAACAGTTTTTTCATAATTCAACAGAGGGTAAAAGAAAGATTAAGAGTATGAGTCGTTTGACCACAACACACGTAGGCCTACCCCCTTTTCTAGCACGGCGCTCTGAAGAAAGTCTTGGCTTCTTTGAATAGCATGCCTACTTGAAGTTGGAGTTGTACTTGTTCCTATGCAAGTTTCAGTAACGTTAGGCCTAACCAAGTTAGGAGTTAGGGCTTACTTAACTTCTGGTACAGGGCTACTTGCAGTTCCACTCACGACACTCTCTGGCACCTTTATTGTGGGTACTGATCCGGGTATAAGTGGCAGTCTTAGTCTCCCACCACTTAAATCTCGTTTATAACGATCGAATTGGGAAAAGCATTGATCATCAAAATGTTCGTTACAAATAACACTGTAGTTCGATGGCCCTTTGAAGTCAGCCCAGGTGAGCTGCACGCAACGGGTCCAAAGACGTTGAGTTTTTACATCCTTTGGTCACTGATGAAGGCTTATTCTATCAGAACTTACATTGCTACAACCTCCAACAACACAACGCCTTGGCATTTTAATCAATCAGTGTAAATTTGAAGACAGAGTAGCTACAAAATGGAGGATGTCTAACCACGCTTACACCATAAACCACACGAACTCAACGAACAGTGCGAGTGTTGTTTACATCCAGCGTTCACGATATGACGTCAGCGCGTACTTCAGCTGATTTCACTTTTTTTTTACAAGGTTACGTAAAGTAGCCAATTTCTTTTACAATTTTTTCGCGAACGACTAGGTTTTATGAAATAAAAGTTATATTTTTGGAAATCAAATCCTCCAAATTAGCTATCCAATAACCTAGAATACCCCCATGGCAGGACCACTTTAACTATTTCTTCTGAATTTCATATTGGTACTTTTCCCAATTGCATTGTCTACGGTTGGTCGCAGTGGATATTTCAAGATGTGTAATATAGTTGAGGAAATTATTAATAGGTGTATAGGTACATTTCTTTATAGATAGGTTAACTTTTTGTGTTAAGTCAGTTTAATAAAAATACAAATAACAAAAAGTTTGTTAATGTCATACATGGGGTGTAATGATCAATTTGAATTATCAACTCAGATCATAATCTTGATGTTTAGTATCCTGTGGCTTTGCTAACATTATTGTATCCAAGTTCTTGTCCTTTAAAACTTGTTGAAGCTGCTGTTGATGTGACAGGGTATGGAATAGACTCAGGAATAAACAAGAGCCATATTGTCACATTGAAATATAATTATTCTGTTGTTTCATCTTCTACAGAACGGAAGACTTCAAAAAGGTTAGTTGCATGATTTTCAGCTTCTAGTTTTACTTACAATATAAAGGCAATACAGGTTATATCCATTGAAATTGTTTCACTGTTTCATAATATTCTGAAACAATAAATTGTATGCTTGGAAACTAGTGTTTGTAAATCAAAGTTATAGAACCATGTAAACATAAGACTACACAGTGTACTCAGTGTATAGATCCCAATTAACCCAAGATTGCTATTGTTTTGAAGTGCTCTGATAACATATGTGGTCAGTGGTGCTCACATTAAAGGAATAACAAAGTCAGGGATCAAAGACAATTAATATTATTCAGTAAATTAAATATTCGATTTTTAAGTTAACTGCTTCCTGTTTGACTGAATAGGCTCGCTTTGAAATTGTCTCCTAAGGCCTCACCATAATACACAGTAAGCCGCCATTGATAACATAATACTGTATGCCTGAAATTCAGAACATGAAGGTGTTGTGATAGTTTGCTTTACCTTGGACAAATAAATCACAAAATATGTGGTCAGTAGTGCTCACATTAATCTAGGAAGTCACAAATGATGTTTAACTGGTGCTTGAAAGGTACAATAAGTCATTTGATCCAACAGCAAAAGTTATACAAACAGTATTTTGACTACAACGTGGAACTTTGATAGGAGTATTAAACTATGACATTTGACTCATTTTAGAAATGGTCTTCTTAGTTACACATCACTCTATCCATATTTTGTCCACTATTTTTAAGCATTTTTTTTATGCAAAAAAGTTGAGGATTGAATTTTACTTAATTTAATAGTTAAATTACATATCACAACGTATGTATTTAGGCTACATAAGTATTGATGCAAGAAAAAAGGACAATTTTTTGTCAGTTTCTGGTATTTGCATGGTTTTAATCCTAGTATGAAAAATGTCATACAACAAAATGTTGAGAATTGGGTACGTTCTCATCAAGATTTCCTTTTAGGTGAAACCGAGGAGGATGCGTTAGTTTGATCAATAGGAATCTTATATTGAGTAATTCACTGTAAATTGTCCACTAAATACATAAAGTTGCTTTAAAGGGGCCTCTTGAGTTAATTTTGTTATTCCTAGCCTGACTGCCAAACTTGACGTAGAAAAGTCACAAAATTGAAAATATGGTAAGTTGTTTGTATGTGAAAAATTGTTTGCAAAAACTTTCTTATTGACATTGATTGGTGTGAAATAAAGTCTTGGAGGCATGTGATATATTTTTCAATTCCAACCTTATTTTGATTAAGATTTGATAGGTTTGGTACCATCATTGGTAACCGCTGCTGAGATGTTTGTGTCTGTCTCTGATAACTTCATTTCATTCCTTTCTTTTTCTGCGCTAGGAAGGGAGAAACTGACGATACTTTAAAGTGAGTATTATCATTATGGCCACTTTCTCCTGGCTTTCTTAGATACACCTCATTCTTTGCTGATATTTGCTACTGTTTGAATCCTATTAAATGAATTCGTTTCAAGATTAATCAAAGTATTCATATAAACTGGGAGGGGGAGGGAGGGATCTAGTTACCTAAAAGTCTCACTATTCTGCTCAGCAATGCAGTTTGTTGTACAGTAATGAAGTTTATGAATTTTGTTTGTTTAAACCAGACCTTTATAACATTTTTTTCTGTTAAAAGTTATATTTTACTGCTAAAATGAAGGTCTTTTAGGTAATAGCAGACCATTGCTTATTACTTACCAATAATTAAAGTCATTTCATTGTATGAGTATATGTAATATTACAGTATCACAGCATTGTCAAGAATGCTATTTGAAAACTAAAATTTGATTTTGAGGAGCTGCCTACATGGACAAGAATTACAGAAATTTATTATTATGTTTAACGTTGGTAAAACTGACAGAATACTGAATAGTTTGAACTGCATATGCTGCCACAATTAGTGATATGTTTATAAAATCATGTACTTAATGATAAAACAACAAGCACTATTGTCTTTCATGGATAAAAATCTTTTGATGTGGCAATTGTATGTCTTCATAGTTTCATGTGTGTAACATACCATCAATTCTACAACCAATTTCTGTTTTAACAATACTAATGCTTTGTTTGACTTGTAACACAGAACATATTATATTGATGTGGTTGTCATACTTTCATGTTAGTCTCTATTGTACTATTACGACTTAACAGTCATTGTCATTGCAAATTTCTTTTAGAAGGTAAAAGCTGAAAAACAAAGATCATCAGAAGCAACTTACATAGTTTCCTTATATAATCTATTATATTAACATCTGTTTATTCATGATAGGGACCCTTGTTATACACATATTGTATGTAAGAGAGCTAGCTTTGTAGTTTCAGAGCTTCAATGGTTTGTACATGCAATATATAGCAACAAGTTAAATTAAAGGAAAATAGCTGTGTATTACTGACCACCTTGAAGATCTTTTCAAAAATATTTATTGTTCTCACTTATGAAATTTGGTAGTAAAAACATTGTTTCTATATCATTAGGAGCTAATAAACAAACTATTTTTTAGTTGACTTGTGTTGTTGCTGTCAATGTTTTTTAAAGAATTTAATAGACAAAAAAAAAAAAAAAAAATCCAAAACAAGATATTGCAAGTTCTTCATATTGACATCGTTATAATGATGTGTCTATGTGGTATTATGTTGACTTATACATTTAAACAATTTGAGTCTCCTTAAAATTTTGTTTTCATTTAAAGAGGTTATGAAATGAAAAAAAAATTCTTTATCATCGTATTCTGTACACTCGTAGCTTTCCAATGATACCCAATTTGTGTCAAACGAAGCTTGCATCCTCGAGGAATAAACGATCAAAAATTCGAGGGTAATAAAAACTTTCTAAAAATTGTTGTATTTACGGTAACGCGGCGTGACGTCAGTCGAGGAACTCAGCTCACTTCCGAGACGCTATGTTTACATTCTTAAACGTCTGAGAACACACACCATTACACTGTTGCAGTGCTCCGTAGTAACTGAGATTTGGTGTTTTGAGTTTGTTTTTACGTAAATTTATCTCGTAAATGTTAAAAATGCCGAGCCGATATGTGGTATCAGGTTGCTCCACCACAAGTAAAGACGGATTTCTACTGCAAGCTTTTCCAAAAGATGACAGAAATCGAAGAATTTGAACACGACTCGCTCAAAACACTACACATACACAACGTTACGAGTGCCTGTAGGCCTATACTGTTATGACTATACTGTTATGACCATAGCCTAGGCCTCCTTGATACAGCAAATGACGATTTTTTTTATGGTTACCTAATATTTCGCACAAATTTTAATGCCAGTTGGTTTTTGAACAATCAATACTCGATCTGCAAGTTTTCTTTTGTGGTAAAACTGGCGTTGTGTTGTGATTTAATTTTTACATAACAGTTGGATGATACAATTACAAGGGCTAGCCTGTTATACAACGTCTATTAGTTAGGTCTAGACCCCATGTTACCACTTCTAGTACTATAGGGTTGCAATTTACAGAATGTCACATTTTCCTTGCACTGTAAGACACAAAATTCTAGAAGCTTCGCTACGAAGTTAAGTAGCAGGATCATCGACATTCGAGATCATTTAAATCATATGATGGTCTTAATAACGGTGGTTTTGTTTATGCTCAACCGACCAGTTTCGGTTCAGGGTCGTCCAACCGTTCTGCTCGGGGACTTCGATCGGCAGCGACGCGTCTCGGCCACTGGGATCGTTTTACAATTCTTCTGCAAGGGGCTCAATTGATAGGGAAAAACACCGATATTATCTTCATCACCCTCGAAAACTATTTCCTCCTCTTCTTCCTCAAGAAAATCATTTTCGTCAAAGCTTACGAATGTCCTGAGAGATTTCCTCGGAATCGGAAGATTCGGGAGAAGACATTTTCAATTGATGAGAAGAGTGTTCGCCGTATCGGTAAACAGCGGGGAGTCGGCTTTGGCTGAAATGGTTCCTTTGATGACGTCAGATGAACTGCGGTGGACACTTTGCTTTTTTTTTACAAGTGGCAGCTCCAGAGGTCTCTGGGGAATACTTTGACAGCGAATTTCTGGCGTTTGAAGCCGTATTTACGGAAATTTGTGCATGGGTGGTGTTGTAGTAATGTAGATAAACCATTCTAAGACAAGAAAATTTTTCATTTCATAACCTCTTTAATCATATTTGTATTATGACTAAATGGAATTGAAGTGGAATATTAAGTGTACAGTAAGTTAGGTCTTTGTGCTTGAAGTTTCAATTCTTTGAAGTTTGGTCTCTAAAAAAAGTTTAACACAAGAAATGGAGGCTTTCTGCTGTAGGGTTGGGCTGTGTGTAAAATCTACTGTCATATCTACCATATGTTCTTCCTAAAATATGTCCACTCTGCATTGCTACCAACATGTTTGCCAGCAAATACAGTGTTAAACTTTGTAAAAGTTGTGACTACAGTACCACTTGGCTTGGGAAATGAGTTATGACTCTTACTCTTTTGGGTTGGGGGGGGGAGGGGATATGACTTCTGATTTTTCCCTTGTTTTGTTGCTGTTTACACTGCTCCAAACATCTGCTGTTACACTGCTACAGCTGTTCTCAGAACAAGCAGTTTCTAATGCATTCAAAATCAAAGACCTTATTGTAGATGATGGTTTTCTCTCCAAGTTTCCTGCTACATATCTCAGCTTTTAGTGCACTTTGTATAATGAAACATTCAACATATTTCATTTATTATAAAAATATTTAACAACTGATAAAAGATTTTGGCAAGTTAAGAAGTTTAGGTGACAGTAGTATCTTTAGCAGAAATATGATCAGTTTCTACTGAAATGCAGTTGTAATTGACACATTCATCTATGTTTTATGTAGCTCAATTGGATGTCTTCTTTATTCTTTTTAGAGCAATGAACATACCGCCTCCTCCTGAAGGAGATCAACCAGATAGTGAGGTAAGAGTACTGTTGTTGATCCTTGCTACATGTAATATTTGTAGTTCAATGACTTCATGTTTTGTAACTGCATTTGAAAGTTGCCGGTATAGATGTGAGGAGGAAGTAAGTTATTACATTATTAAAATTAAGAGTTGAATCTACAGGGAAAGAGATGTTCTCCTGCTCCAGTTTGGCACTTTTCCTGCACGAGAAAACTCAGGCATATCGATCAAGACTGTATATGGAGTATACCACCATAATGGCAGGAAAGATGAAACTTTGCTACTGTTCAACATGATTGCAGGAAATCCAAACATGAAATTGATGGTTTTCATAGATCACATTTGACTTGGAAATTCTTATTACCGTTTGTGCATGTACTGCAGAGTTCTTGTTTTATGTTTCAAATGAAAAGATCCAATCAGATCTTCAGATATCCTGAAACTAAAAAGTTGAAAATATTCAGATACTGCCAAACCAAATGTAAATAGCATATAGGTTCTGCATTTCTTGGTAACAGGTTTAATGTTTATATAAATGATTGTAGTGATTTTTAAATAAACAGCCATTTAAGCATTAAGGTGAGTCACTGTAAAGGAACAACATACAGTAGCCTTAACCTATTATATTTTTACTTACCCATTGGGTTGTAGAGGTGGTGAGGTATTGTCAATGGATTGTGCTTACCTCCAGACTTTGACACAACAACAATTTCAGGGACTTTTGCAATCAATAGTCCTAATTGAAAGCAATGATAGTATATACATGTAGGTATAGTAGAACTACAACAGTCACCAATGTTTGGCATCTGGTACTGACAGCAAGGTAAATTATTGGTCTGACTTGTTGCTGTGTGTGAATTCTAATGGTTACAAAGTTCCATTTAAACACAAGGCAAATCGCATTGAATGTAGGATGACTTGCAAGTATGATGTAAGGCAGTTTGGTTTCCATGATGAATAAAGTTTAATGAAATAATCTCTGTAACCATGGTTGCAATAATGTGGATGGCATTTTAGATCGCATATCTTAAAGGAGTTGGAAACACAAATTAAACTCTTCATAACTTCTCATCAAAGGCGTTCATTCACAATAAATAATGAATACAGTTTGGAAAGCAAATATAGCAGCTAAAGTGTCACTGACTAAAAAGTGTTTAGTAAACTTATCTATCCCTTTAATTTGGCAGGAGATGAAACCAATGGTGTGAAAATGATTCACCAGTGTAAGTATTATGTTCTGATTTCTTGCCGTAAGCGCAAGATATCTATGCGATGGTGATGGCATGTCTGTGTGTCTTTATGTGACACCTGATTGTAATCACTGTAACTCCAATGTTCCATGGTGGAGTAACTTCATTCTTGGTATGATGTGTCTTAATGAGCACAAGCACCATTTTCTTTTCTGAGAAAGGTGTTGCTGTCTGTAGGACAATCTCCTGATAACTCTTAGAATATGAAGTGTCATACTGTTACTTTCAGTAAGAACAAATATCAGCAAGATCTCAGCAGAAGAGAATGAATTGCAAAAAAAGCTAAAAGTTGTACTCTAACTCTAAAATGATTACTCCAGATTGTGGTTACAGATTTCCTAGAAGTTGACTATATATTAAAAGTGAAAACTTTAAGAGACATTGATAATTCTTGTTTCGATGTTCATCATAAAAGTATTCATTTGTCACATTAATGGGTCGCTTTTATGCAATTTATATTAAATTAAATCTGTAGACCTTTGTAGTCTTTGTATTTGTAAGTGCAATATTGAGATATTGTATGAGCTTAAAGACAATGCTTAAAACAAACCTATACTGTTCACTAAAACCAACGTGTTCAGTAGCTATAACTATGGTAAGCAGTGTTCCAGCAATGGTAGAATGTGCAGCCAAAGAAAAACCTAAGTGTAATGCTAGCTATTTTTGCAATCTTAAGTTAGTAATAGTGGTTGTGCATTCATTCTGTGTGACCTTTCTCATCACTTGCTTTCATTTTCTCCGGTTTAATTTTCATGTTTCTACCTTTTGCTTCTTTGTAATCTTTTGCATAATGTTTTTACATCAATTGGGTAGATTGTTCTTTTGCTTTCTTGTGTATTTAATCCTTCAAGATGTTAATATTTGCTGCACATTACTGTAGTTATGTTAAACAACTCTGTGTCAGTAATTCAGTGGAGATACCAAAGAAAAAGTACTTGAAAACTTCAGGCAATAGTTTCCAACATTTTTCTGTGAACTTATCTTCAAATTATACAAGAAGAAAGACAGAGGGACAAGGTTTGTGATGATAAAGGAACACTTTATAACAGCAGACTAGCACTTGTGTATGAATTTAAATTCTAGAAGTGCCAACAAGTTGGAAGTTTGTTACTTGAAGGAAAAGTTCCTGTTGATATGCTCAGCTACTTACTGGACAAAAACATTTCTTTGACAAGTTTTTCAATTATTATTGGTTATGATGGCTTTCATGCCTTACTACAGTAACTTGGAGGCTTGAGAAAAGTAGTAGCAAACTTTCATTTGATAGGTATTTTCTCTTCCATGTTAACAACTTAGATAAACAACAAGCAACAAGAATAATGATTGGTTGAAATTTGTCAGTCCGCTTGAACTTGAGTTTATGGAAATGGAGAAATGTTAAAAATATCAACATAAACAAAAAGTAGCAGCACTTCATTAGAGAGTGTTGTAGTTTGCTTTTGTCAGTTAAAACATCACACATTGTGAATGCTTAGACCACATATCCTTATAAATGTTAGAAATGTTAAGCATATGATTTACACATTTACTTCATGTTTCATCTGTTTAGTTGCAGTGTTACCACAGTTTATTACATTTCTTGCCTGATATATGTTTTTCTTTGGACCGTTTGGAATCCATTTATATATAATCCCTTTAAAATCAACCTCAACTGTTTTAAGCTGATAAATAAATTTATAAAAATCAGTGATAAATCATTGATAGGTTATTGTATGTATTAAACATTCTTCTATCTCTCAGTTTCCATTGTCTGCTGATCTATCTTGTTTTTATTTCCGACTATTCGGTTGCATCCCTCATTTCATAATCTGTTTCAATTTTCACTTTTGATTTCCAGACTTATGGTGTCCATAAGTTCCAAAAACAAATTTAAAAATCGATCTTTCATTTTTCAAACTAAACCATTTGTCTTCCGCAGCTAGAGTAGATAGTAGCAAGTGACATAACAGTTTTTCCAAATTCTCAAAATCTTTTATTGGTACTGCATGCTTTGCAAAAGTGCCACTTTTCTCTCTTTTTGCAGTATAAATGCAAATCATAATGTGTATCATACAAGACATTAGTAATTATTGTAAGAGTTGTAGCTTTCTGACCATCTCTCTGTTAGTGACACAAATCTGTCACACACATTAGGTGGTGTTGTGATGAGCATAGAAGAACAATTCCTTACTAACCAGTCTTGGTTTAGTTAATTTCATATGTGACAGCTATCACTGGCTTCATACATTGGTAGTTGAGTTATGAGTTATTTCTACTGTGTCAGTCTAATATAAATGCCTCCATTATTCAAGCTTATTGGTGATGAGTTTGAGTACTACATATTAAGCATTATTACTGATTGTTTCATTTGCTAAAATGATTACAAGATTCATACATCACAATGACTTTACTTCATAGCTAATGCAAATATATATTCGTAGCAGTTGTTAGATATAATACCTTTATGTCATATAGGGGCAAGTATCACCAGTGTTTAGACAAGCTCGGCCAGTTCAAAGACTTGAGAGGCTATTATGTGCATTTTCTTCTACTTCTGTGTTTCAATGTTACTGATAATGGTATATTATAATAATTGTTATTTTATAGATCAACCGAGAAGAGAAAATGGATTAATGACTAAAGGGTGTTTCCTTTGGTGAATGAATTGATTGCAACAATCAGGTCATAACACTCCTGCTCATTTGTTATACATCACCATGGTGACGGAATATATCTTGCTACTGAGCTTACTTCGTATGAGCGGATCATTTAAACTTGAAACGAAAATGTGATAACAATTTTTATGGTGTACATTACCACAAACCTTTCAAAGTACATGACAAATAATTTACCAGATGGAATGGATTAGTCACTTTGTCCAGTGTATGAAAATGTTTGGAGGAGATGAAGTGTTGGTATCCCATGTTCTGTCTGATAACTCACATAGAAAAATACTTCTTTAAAATTGTTTGATTTCTTTGCCAACAATGACATAACTCTACATTAATGGAGATTTCGTTTCTTCCTCTGCTCATTTGTTGCAATTACATTCTAA
>KN884377.1:0-33671 GCA_000934455.1 Apostichopus parvimensis
GCAAACCGTAGACCGATGGCTGCAAAGAACATCTCAATACAGATGAAGAAGTTCTGGTAGCCAGCAGAAACTGTACCAGCTTCGATCCTCTCCCCGTTGTAAAGTGGTACGGACCTGATGACCTTTGCCAACTCGAGAATAGCGAGTAAAACACCTTTGCGAGAGAAGATGAATGAAGAACAACTATTAACAAAGTTCCAAAACTTAGCATGTATTACATGCCATTGTACAGCAAAACATATCATAAAAATAGACTGCACTTGGTTTTATTAATAATTCAGAAACAGGACAAATCCATTTGCATAGCTCCCGAAGTAATCAAATGTGACAACTTAGCATTCCAAGTCAAATGTTAAGAGATACATAGACTAGTAAAATAATCTATTTAATAATGAAATACAATGGTTTACCTTGCCAAAATGAGAGGAAGATGATAGATTTGATGAGGAAAAACTTCAAAACTGGCTGGAATGGGGCGAGGAGCTCTTTGACAGCAAAATAAAAGAGGAACAGCGCAAAGAGAGCAAGACTGACGGAGATGTTGTAGATGATTGTGATATAAAGGTAACCATCGTTGATTCTGTCAAAACAAAATTAAAAAACAGAAGACTTAAAAAAAAATATTATGACAGTTGTACTCTTCAAATATTTATGCATTTAATACATAAACCCATCAGATGAAATAATGCTGTAACCATGTCACATATTTTACTTTTTTTGTTCAATTCAACTAAGTAATCGCATTTTACAAATTCTCAGATGAGCTTTGTATTCCATGGATGAGGCCCCACCTTTCCTACAGTACGCGGTTCTCAATTGAAAATTCTACGAGACCCAGAGAGAAAGATTGGGTGGAGGAAATGAAAACGATTAGTGGTTCCGATGCCCAACCATTTTCATAGTGTGGTAAGTCATACATGTTAATAGTCACAAACTTGTGCACACTTAAATGAAGAGGGGTCCTCTATTGACTAATGTGGCAACATATAAACGAGGGTACCAGGAATCAGATATCATGTTGACAAAGTGACAGAGTGTAACCAGAAAGCCAGTTGGCTTTGTGATTTCTTGTCATACAAGTTGCTCAAATTTCCAAATAACGACTAAATGTAGAGCAATGTCTAAGAATTCAGTGAGAACCAGAAAAGATCATTGATTTCCAGCACTTATTTATATAGCACTTCCTTGTGGGCATCAACCATGTCATTTGCTGGTAAGAAGTTTACAGTATAGAATTTTTATTCCAAAATGTTTCAATATCCAGAAAGGACAGTTGTTGAGCTATCGTGTTGAATACAGGCTAGCCGTTACTTCCACACACACACAAACAAACATGCCAGGTCAATCGCAAAGGTTACAGAGCCTTCGGCGTCGTAACCAAATATGTTAGACAGAATCAACCTTGATTGAGCAATGTGTAGGGTAGGCCAGTTGGCTGCTCAAGCAGAAAGCCTTGAGGACCTGCACACAAGATTTGTGCAAGATTCTTCAGCAATTTGTGTTTTTACTGGGGTTTTCTGCAGGGTGGACTGAACTCCCTCCAGGGACCAGGTTTAGTTGGTGGGCGTCAATTGAGAACCCCTGCTTATAGGTAAGCTTTTAAACAGGTTGAAATCTTTGATATAGGAGAGGATATCACAGTACATCTAGATCGCAGAGAAAAAAACCAAAATTTATTTGTAAAATCAATCCAGTAAAACCTTACTATTGACTTATAATTTCAGATTATCTAAAATTATCATGTCTGGAGTGTGTGACTAAATCAAATTCATTTTGAACAATATTTTATATTTATGCTTATATCAAACCAAAATAAAATATGATATACTGTTAGTTGAATAGATATTTATGACACTCCAATCAAAACATTTCACGAAAAGTGTGCAGAAACCAGTCTTGATGAGGATCATAAAATGATAACATCATGACCAAAACAGATAAATTGACAGTTTTGGGACAGCAAGGTATTAAAATTACATACAAATTTTCTACATTAAATAATTAAATATGCAATAAAGTATATCTCTTCGGGATAAGTTTACACAGGAGTTCAGAATTTATCAAAAGAGAAAGAAGGAAGTTTTCTCACTTGCCGCCCAATCCTGTATTTCATTTCCATTGAAAGATACTTAATTGTCAATATTATGGTGTTTATAGACACAACCTGGCCTAGGGAAGTTTTCGATCCTAAACCTATAGTGTATGGTGATTACAATCATGCCTCAATAGTAACCCCAGCCCAGCCCCGCTCCACCCCAACCCTCCTATGAATATATCTCCTTCCCTCTTTCAACAAGACTCATTATTAAGTTCTCTGATGCTGACATCAGTTTGCAGCTTTGTGCACCATTCCTTAATTTATATGATGAAATCATTTGAGCTGCATTTTGCTATCAAATTAATAATTCGGACTACTCATCATATACTCACGCAAAATTCCCGTCAGAAAATTTGCCAAACTGTAGCAGGATTAATGTAGAAGCCACCATGAAGGGTTTGACCAAACAGAACTGCAGAGTGGCTTGCTTGCAGAATCTGAGAAACCCAATTGTGTAGGTCTTCCCCTTAAGACAACAGGTGCAGCACAGCCAATTAGCTGGCCTAAAGAAGAAGAAAAAACAAGAATAAATGAAAATTTGGAAGTAATGAGAATACATAAAAACTCCATGGCATGTGTTGTATAGCACTATAAAATATCTCAATCTATACAGTGCTACAGTAGTTGTGAAAATATGCTTAAAAAGATCTTGTTTTCAATAACAACGGGAACACTCTCGGGTGTATGTCCAGTATTTTCATTTCAGACACTTGGATTAAAATTTACTTATGCATCAAAGCTTAAATTCAGTTTAGCGGAGGTGATAGAATATACCTCAAAGAGGCTCACTGATTGGTCGACGACTACACGTGTGTAAAAGTTGCCAAACCACTGGTGGGCAACTTATCATTGCTAAAATTTGCTAGTTATGAGCAGTGAAAACTGTGTATAAGTTTGAATATGTAACACTATGTCTGAATCAGGGAACGTGCATGTACTTTGCCCGGAAGTGTCGGTCAGAGATTCCTCAATGGAATTCTCAGTGATTTCAGAGACTGCAGCTTGTCAAGTTTCTTAGCCCTAGAAAGGACCACTATGACAGCGCCCTCTGTTGATTGAGAGGCTGCCTGGAGATCCCCATCGTAAAAGATTAACACATCTATTATACGACCTTCCCTCAATTGTACCCAGACTACAACTGTTATGACGATAAGAACAATGTCCATACAACCATATACAACCATATATATACAACCATATACATACAACCATACATATACAGTACAACCATATATATACAACCATATATATACAACCATATACAACCATATATATGATTCTGCCAAATAAGTAGTTCAGAAAATGACCTCAAGGTCGGCACCAGCTAGTTTATGGTTGAGGATATAAGATATTCCACAAAATTTTAACACCTCTCTTTAAAGTTAATCAGAGAAAATTGGATATTGCCCAGTGATTTGCTACACTCACTAGAGACAGTTCTAGCTAATTTGATGTCATTGTTTGTGCAGTTTGTTGATAAGGTTGCTAAAGGGTGTACTTCATTTCGGCCCTTACTTAAAATATTCCACTAGGCCCTCTTGCAGTTCTCTCGGGCTTTGATCTAACTGGCCACCTTGAGACCACGGGTTATTTTGATCTAGGCTGCATAATGATTTAACCTAAGGTAGAGAGTTTTCTGTGCACATGATTTTCACTATTAAACACAGATGGTTTATTCAGAAAAATATTTTATTAATCTTCAACTATCATAAAGAATCTAAATTTTAAACCTACCCACCCTGACATCCTGGTTTTTGCTCAAATGTGAATACTATGGTAGATGACAAGAATTTAAAGTTTACGTTGCATTAAACGTCGTTGTGGAGTAGTTTAAACGAAGTGTGCGGCATGCTTGAGAATAAATTTAAAAACTTGACATAATGTAACCTGAGCGAGTCTAACCTGAATTGACCATGCCTGTGTGTTCATTTAGCTAGAGACGCAACTTAAACACTGACTCTTAAACACTGCAGTTCTGTACTCCTGACACCTCTTTTCCCAAAAATATTCCTACTATGGAATAATTAAGAATCTTGAGTATTTTCTTACATTTTCATGCCGCTCTTTTTGTATCTTTATTCTTCTTCCTTATCTCACTCTATCTATTTCCTAATCCTGAGGGATGCAAAGGTGCAGGTTAGATAAATCAGGAAAGTAGATTTGAGATAGGTAAGAGAGGAGCGCAGTGAATGAACAGTTTTTCCGTCAATATTTCATTTTGCATCACCGATTTTGTATTATCATTAAGCATTGCCATTTATCATACATTTATTACTCCATCTCAGGTTCAAATCACGGGGAAAGGTTGTCTAGGAGATAGAGAAGCGGATGTTTGTGGATTTGCTCTGAATTACGATACAACCCTTAAATGGTCTTACTCTTTATTTATGAGTGTCACTGGAGACAAATAGCCAGCTTGGTTTTTAAAATCAAGCCAAAACAAATTTTAATGCAGCCTTGGTAAAGCATACATTACAAGCAGTACAATAATCTTGAGGTGATTTACACCCTATAAATATCAAAATAAAATAAAAGTGTCAGCAAACTGCTTATCCACTAGAGAGCCTGTGTAGGAGACAAGTGTCATTCAGCCTTTGAAGAAGATCCTGCTAGGATCGAAACGTCAGGCCAACTACTTACTTTTACAAACCTATCAACAATATCACTCAGTTTCATACATTTATGACTTTATGGAAGGTTCAAACTATGGGCAAAAGTTATAATCTAACGTATAAAGCAGCAGAGGTTTGTGGCTTTGTTCAGACTGTTACGACAGCTGCCTTCTGGTCGTTCACACTATGGTTGCCATGGGAGATAAGAGGATGTATGTGACTTCAATGTATGGATAATAAAAGAGGTTACCATTTGAATCAAAACACCAAAGAGTTATTAGAGTGCTAATTTTTTTGTCAGGGCTTTTTAGCTTCTGAAGAATATCCTGCTAGGATCGAAACGTCAGGCCAACTTACTTTACACATTCTATTACACAGGCTCTCTAGTGGATTTAAGCAGTTTGCTAACAGTTTTATTTTATTTTGTTTTTGTCAGGGGACAGGTAAGCAAGGTAGCAATTGTAGATCAAAACCTCTTGCATAGAGAAGATGATAGCATATATATTGTAGTGTGTGATGAACTAATACAGATGACTATTGTGTAAAAGTAAGTTGGCCTGAAGTTTCGATCCTAGCAGGATCTTCTTCAGAGGCTAAATGACAAGTAACAGTAACAGAAGGGACAAAAACATGCACAGAATACAGACAGGTTAATGAGCATGGTGAACACAATGAGATACATGTAAGGTGATTAGTAGACAAGGGATGGAGAGAAGATGACTATTGCTAGGTTTAATGAAACATAGGCTAAGGTAACAGTAACTTAAAACTCTGATTATGGAGAAGTACACAACGAACGGCGACTGAGATGTCGATAGTAAATTTGACTTAATAAGTACTGTACAAGAGGTCTAACCAGTGGCGTAGCCAAGGGGAGGGTGTGGGGGGGCAACAGCCCCCCCATGAAAGCTTGTCACTCCCCAGTCGCCCCCACCACTGGGATTTTGGGTGTCGAAAAAATTACATGTGCGAAAAATATATCATTGGTCAGAACGGTTTCGAATCTCCATGATGACCACTCATGAACGACCCTTCGACCGCGGACCGGCAGTAGGCTATAGTTGCTGAAAAACCGGACGTGACATGGCGCATATAGGCCGGGTTTTCACTTCTGGGACTTACCCTGATGCTCTTAAAACAGCTAAAAAACCAAATTTTCAAGAAAGGAGACAATACTATCGCTGAGAATCAGTCTATCACCCTAATAATGTTTCAGACGCAATCTTTGATCATGTCAGTTTGACATATAGTTCGGTCATTCAGTATGTTACTTGGCTGAAAGCCCAGTCAATCTTTCCTTATTTTCCACGCGCAATTTGCAGATTTGTCGAAAAATGTATATGCCGGTGTCAAACTCACAATTTTGTGGTATGACTCCCAGGACGGCAAGTCGAGAAACTCACATGCAGTCGCGCCTATAGTATATCCGGGGACATTTTGGGGCATCGTTCCTATAGGCCTATATATGAGGCCCTGGGGTCATTCCTTGACCGACTTGGTGCAATATAATGTGCCCATTTCGAAGTAAATGTATTCACAGATTGTTAGTTGCCATGGGTTTGAACAAATGAGGGGTATTCTATCCTGAAACATAGGGCAAAATGGGGCTGGGGTTTCCAGTTCGCCACATCATTTGTCAACTTGTACTGGGTTCTAATGTTGATGTCAATTGGAATCACTAATAACAGAAATAATCCACCAAAAATTAAGGCCGCATGAACTTTATTGCAGATTTCCTGAGCCTTGACGAATTTGTAATTTTCTCCCGAAATCACGCAACTACAGTAGATGGCTGCTATCCAGCCTGGTAAGTGCCATCTCCAGCGATCTGGCAGATATTGAAATCTGAAATTTTCTTGGTACGCTGCGCGCCAACCGATGGTGGCGCTCCGCTTAGATAGTACTTGCGGCTGGAATACTCAAATCGATTACGTCCCCCCCCCCCTCCACACGTTTCAAATCGGATTGACGCCCCTGCTTACAAGGCTTGGGAAGTGTCATTTCCGACGATCTAGGAGGCATTTTTAGCTAAAAATTTCAGTCACTGCGCGCCAACCCATGGTGGCGCTCCGCTTAGATAGTAACAAGACGCCCTCCCAGGAAATGGTCAAGCCCCCCCAGCGCCCCCCCACTGAAAAAATCCTGGCTACGCCACTGGGTCTAACACACGAATCCCAATTAAAGAAGCAGACCATATCTCATTAGTGCTTTAAACTTACACTAATTCACTTCCCACCTGATGATAACGCTTTTTGCAAGAGCTACAAATACTTTTAAAAATTCTGTAAATTGTTTGACTTTACACCTATGTGCAAGCCTACATGACTTGAGCTTCCATAACTGATTTAAAGTTGGCGTTGACCTACACACGTCAGATTTATCAGAACGACGAAACAATTAACCATAGCTGAGACGGAAAATGGAGAAAAGAAATTTTTTCAACAGAAGACTGTACTGTTATGTGAACAGTCTCTTAATTTACTATTAAAGACGATGAAACCTACACCTAATAGAATAATCTACACGCCTACTGTAGGAAACCTTGTGCATATCTGTGACACTCAACCCTGAGCACAAATTAAAAACCCAAGTCTACAAAGTCTCACACATCACAAAAATTTAATGTGGCACAATTACATAAAATTTGTAAAATCTCCTTGAGCCATCGCTCTTAAATTCTTAATATCGGTAGGTGAATTCTACCGAATACCAAATATCAAACGGGACTTTTAATTTCTAATTTAATACATTCTCATACTTTTGCGATCAGATGACACACAGTAACATACCGAGGGCTATATCGACTGACTTGCCTCGGTAAATCGTTCTCAGATGACGAATGACCTCATGTTTATCGCCAAGTCAGAAGGAGCTAATGTTTCTCACATTTCTCCCAATGTAAGGCCACATCCAGAGTCAACCATAAATTTGACAATGCCAAGCATGACAGCTCCGAGCAGATTGTACCGCGATGACTTTGTTAAATTCCCCCGAGGCTTCATATTCTGCGAGATCTGACAGGCTGCACGACAGAATCTCTGGTGAATTTTGCATCCAGCTACACTTCAGCTAACATCTTAAATGAACCTACTCCTAGGATAGTATTGCACTTGACATTTAAATATCTCTCAGTGGCAAATCTGTTAAAGGGAAACTGTCATCAGCATCCCACATTATGTGGAGATTAAACGACAAATACATGTCAGTCGTATTGGACAGGATGGAAGGAGGTCTTAATCTTTCTGTTTTCTGGATCTTCGTTTATTTAATATATTTTGCATCGTACCACTTGCCACATATTCATTTTCCATCAATACAACTTGGCTTGCCTCTAAATGTGGTAATTCTTTATACATTGTCAGTTTCCAAAGCACCAGGGGCCTGTACAAATGTATTAAGCACACATGTATGTGTAATACACTCTCAATGACAGCTATAGAAAGCCTATAATACACATCCACACCAGTAAATACACTGTGTCTGAGTGGCATGGTCTTCAGTCTATGACACAAAGGTCCAAGTTCGATTCCTACCTTTGCCTGGTGAGTCCCAATAAGACGTGAACGCTAAGGTTGTGAGGACACAGGTAAGCAGGGAACGAAGTAAATTAATTCAACGGTTTTGGCCTCATTACTCAATATTCTTGATATATTTCAAGAGCTGCCATCAAATCATATACACGACAGAGTTCAGGAGCTTTCTTTCTGACAATTGCCTGCGGGACACTAAAATACAAGCTTGATGTATACTCTTCATCCAACAACACCATGCCCCTCTTCATTGTGAAGTGAAATGAGTGCTGATTTTTATTCCCCCCCCCCCCCATCTAAATGCAAATAACATAAATTTTATCCTTAATTGTTTGGGAGGAACAAATTCCCTAAGCAACAACTCTAAGATTTGCAGTGATCTTTAAAATCATTCCCTTAAACGTTGCTGCCTCTAGTTTTGAGGTTGTACCTTCGAGAGGCCTTTTGAGACTTCAGCAGCCAGAACGCGAAAGAAAAATTAGCTTTATTGTACACAAATACGGATGATTTATGGAGAGCAAATAATCCTAGCGATAAACGGCATCGGAGTTCCTTTAACGTCGCAAAGTGCACATCAACTTTAAGTGTGAGATATTACAAAGCTTGGCTGGTATCAAATGATAATGAATGTTTACAGAAGACCGATGTGTAAACAATTCACCGTCATATAAACAGTACAGTATATTATTAGACTTATAAGTACGGCAGTGTTCGCCGCATCTCATGACAACGTAGGAGGATGGAGATGGTGATGACGGCTTGGTGCTGCATCGCTTCTCTAAATCACAGTAAACAGAGCAAAACAAACTTGCTGCTTGTGGGAAAATTGAGGGACTTTTTCATCAAATAAAAAAAAGTATTATTGGAAATGATAATTTATGTATAAAACTTAAGAGAGCCTGACATTTTGATTCTGGGCAGAGTGTTCTTCAGCATTTTTAGCCTCCTACAAAATCAAACTATCTAGTCTTCTAACTTTCATAAATATTTACCTACAAAGGCCTTTTGTAGTTAATAAAAAACTGGATTACAGGTTTTTTTTCTCTTTGATATTAAAAGAAGAGCAGCTATTTGCATACGGTGATCAGATTCCAAAAAATATTACCATACAAATAGAATATTCCTCATACTTTACAATAAATAGCATGAAGGAGAGAGTAAGGATGGAAGGCATGTGGATGGGAGAGAGGGGAGGGAGGGAAGAGAGCTGAGGGGAGGGAATTGAAGGGAAGGGGAGGGGACATAACAAATACTGACCTGATGTAATTTCCCCTGATTTCTGACATGATAGAGCTTTCACCTCCAAGATATTCATAACATAAACTCAAGAAGTTGTAGATAACAAAAGCTGAAATAGTAAAGAATATAATGAATATTATCAAAGAAAGACACCTACTTGTAAGTAGACAGTCCAACCAGTCAGGAAAACAAACCTGACACTGTTATGCATCATTTTTTTTATTATCTCCACATATGCTACGAGAGCAACTGATCAAATTCAACTCCCCTCTCCCCCCCCCCCACTCCCTCCCTGTCACTGCTACAGTCACAGCCTTTCTGAAACTTGTCTAATTTGTAAAATTGACTCAACTCAACATCTGAGTTCAATATCGAGGGTAAAAGCCCCGCAAGGATAGTTATTTCTTGATACTTTTTAGCAGTTTCAAATGTCATTTCAGTCTTTGTTTCAATATAGAATGTGATAAACATTTAACTTGCTGGTCACTTAAACTGTAGTGCCCAAATTTTAATTTGTTTTAACTTCACAAAATTAAACACTCCTTGGATGAGGAAAGCCCCTGAGGCTGCCTAAGTATGCTATAAAAAAAACAGCCGTCTTCTTAAGAACACAGTTTCTGGCGATATGGCACAGATATTTCAAGATACTGAATAAACTCATTATGCTATTCTAAAAGTTGTGTATATATCTGTCTAGAATCTATAGAAAAATCAGGACAGGCTGTAAAGCATTTTGTATGGTAAACTTTAAGGAGTAACATGGGAATTCCAAGTTTCCACCCGAATGATATATGCTTCTGAAAACCACTTACCTTCATAAATATCTCTAACACTATTGAAATAGACATAGTAATGGTGTTTACTGATGAGGAGTAGGGAGAGCCAAGAATCAAAGGCATAAATAGGAATAAAGAAAAGAATTCGAACGATCCATCTTTGCTCTCCGGGACTGTTGTAATGCCTCAGATGCATGTAAATCTGCAGACGAAGAAAGGGAAGAAAAGAAGTGGCAAATAAACATAGGACGTAAATTCCTCGTAAAGAAGGAAGGAAAGAAACCTTATTTTTCCTCTCTTTTTACGTACATGTAAAACAGTTTTCCACATAAATCCCTATTCTCAAACTATTTTTGGACAATAAGACTAGTCGGTACCTCAAAGTTGATAGGGCTCCCAATTTTTTGCCAATTGGAGCAAAATTAACGTTCAGGTAATTTGCAAGTCAGTGTCAAGGAGCTCGGACAGCAGATGAGGACTGCCGTTACTTTTAACACATTTTTTTTTCGACGACTTTTTCGTCAACAACTTTACCAAGCCCAGCAAGAACTATTCAAATTAGAGGTGTCCTTCAACAAATTAAGTCATTGATTAATGTATCATTTGATCCACTTTTCAACATTTCGTCACCCAGACACTTTACAATGTGAACATTAAGTACTATTCAACATAATAAAAGTATACTAAGGTCACAGTAAAGACCTCTGGAGATTAACTGTCTTGTACCAAGGCAAAGACCTCAACAATGATTGTGATTCCTTCCAATTTCTAACAGTAGACTAGAATCAGTCCCCTTTAAATGGTGATGACTAGAATCAGTCCCCTTTAAATGGTGATGGATTTCTACCACCACTAATCATTGGAATTACTGCTTCAATAATCTCTACACACACACAAAATAATTACTCTCTCTACCATATCTATAGACATCATTCTTTTTTTACGAATTTACTAACCCACCTCTTTGCTAGCAGTCATAATTGTATTTTAATTGACCCACTTCTCAGCCTCCCACATGGAATGCAGGGTGTTTATAATTGAAACAAATTTCATTCTTTCTCGAAAACATTCATTAAATCAATCTAGATAAGAATCCAAAATGGATCAACCTGACACTTTTTCTTCCGCCTGTCTTTAACATCCATTCTGTAAACTTTACTCTACAAAGTGACTCTGAACACATCCCTGTTAGTCACTTACAAAGTTATCTTTATTTTAGACCACTTGAAACTAAACCCCACTTTCCTCTGGGGATATGAAATGGTTGCTAATAGCTACCGTATGTTTCCAGAAAGATTAAATGTGCATGACAAATCAGTTGCTGCAATTTTGGTGGGAACTGTTTGTTGCGGTTAGGCTGTTCTCAAGTTATTAGCCTGTCTGTAATGGTTCTGGCTGTTCTCAAGTTATCAGCCAGTGAAATAACACTATGTTAATACACAGGGATCATTTATTGTTGGGACTTCTCCTAACTCTGCTGGGATGGGAGTTAATAAATTTAAGTTGGCCCCATCAAAGGAGGTGAGATTCATCTTGTAGCTTGCAACACTGAGTTACAAACTAGTAATACATTTTAATGAGAGGCACAGGCATAATGGTGACTATTCACACAACGGATTCCTGATCCCTTGAATAGGTCTTTTATACAATAGGCAAAACAGCTGGCACTAAAGCCCACCTGTAAATCCTCCCAAAATGATAAGGATACTTAAGGGGCTACAACTACAGAAATTTGAAGACTTTAGTAAAATGGTGAACAACAAAAGATGTCTCCATGGGAACCAGATGTTAAGATTCAAACAGATAACAAAATCCAGTCTGACCAGTAGTGACCGGTCATTAAGGGTGTTCATTGTTTGAAAGGTTATCAGTTCGCTCTAGCTAGACAAGGTACTGTAGATTGAGAATGCTGGTGTTGTGAGGAAAAAAATCAATTGTTAATGCATACAATGGATGGGACAGTTCTTAAAGGCATTGAAGACTCGCCCCAAACCGCGTGCAGCCATATGAAAAAGTTAACTTTCTGTTGCTTGCAAGTGACGTTTTGTTCGTGTTGCTACAAAATGCAGACAGTAATGAAACGTGATACCTTAATTGTTATCTTTAGCGGGACCTGAGATGTCCATCGCTGTATCATTTGTATGCTGTGCTGTGGGTATTGACCGCAGCTGTATGTACTGACTATACACTAGTGTCTAATTACCGACAGTAGCAAGCTGTGTGTGGATTTTCTGGGATCGATGGTGGTGTTTAAAACTTCTGTTACACCTCATTCGAAACTAGGTCAAATTACCGGCATTAGACGTTTCTTTTTGCGCGAGTCTTCACACCCTTTAATCTAACTCAAAAAAGATCTTTCTTGGTTGAAACCAATATAAACCACTGCCAGAGGTCCCACAGTAATTAGTGACATACTAATTGTCATTTTGCCCAGTATGTACAGAAAAGTTTGTATCTGCAGACATTTGATGTTTATGTTCTAACTTAATGCAATAGTTTAGAAAACAATTTTTGTAGTCTCTATTAAGTTAATTTTCCCATCAATTAAGTTCCTTTAATGGTCCAGGGTGTCACCACCAAACTATACATAGCAAAAATCAACGACTTAACTTCGCGAACGGTAGATTAGGAAGGAAGAGGTAAGGTGACGAGGTGATGAGGTGATGGGCATTCACCCAGGTGTATAAATGGGGACTTGCGAGGTGACTTGTAAATATAGTTGCGTGCGCCGGTTTGCAGCTGCACCCTATGGGAAGTCCCCCAGGGGACACGTGGCTGTGGTGCACTGTGGTGCCCCAGGAGAGATTGTTTGAATTGTGCACACTTTGGTGTGTTGGTGTGACAAGTTACCAATGACCAGGGTTAAGTACAGTGCGGCGAGACTTTATTGTAAGTTGCGCTATATAAGAACTATTAATAATTAATTATTATTATTATTGACCCTGACGAGGGTAAATAGAGGGCACAGTAATAAAATGTTACCTGTTAATAGGCTAGGCAGATGGGAAAGTGTAATAGTACATAGAACAGTTTTTAATACATATTTTAGCCAAATTTGAAAGAACAATGAATGCACACTGCATATAAGGTTTTTTTTTCCTTCTTTATTTTTTATTTACCAAATTTATGTACAACAGCTGTCAAATGATGTATGGATTTTATACCATTTAATATTCCTGTAAATTGCTATTGCAGAAACAAGAAGATGTAATTGTCAGTACTATAGAAAACCTTTACTTTATCCAGTCCTCATTCTTAGAATTTGACAAATGAACTTAACTGCTAATGTTGTTGTTATGGTAACCAGGATAATGACTGTTTTAAATTTGCATTTTTTATTGTATTTGCATACATGTTGAAGGCAAGGGATAAAACTGTGCCACACTGTACTGAAAACAGTGCAGAAAGTTTGTGTTTCAGGTGCTTTTTATATGATAACTTTTCATATTTGTGCTTAATAGCATCATGACTAGAGAATTTGGCCAACTTTGATGGTCATGCAGTAATGACCACAAATTTTAACATGCTAAAATCTGCTGAGAGTTTACAAACACTATTAGAAAGAGGCTCTGATAGTACATATTATTCCCAGCCATGGAAGATTATATTATAAAAGGCAAAATTCAGTATTTCAGTGTTAATACTACAGTATATATAAATACATTTATACAGTAGTTATCAACACTGATTCAGTATTTCAGTGTTGATAACTATAATACACACATATAATACATATATATGGATTTTCACTACAATTTCAATACATAAATTGTAGTATCTACTGTTAGAATGGACAGTAAAATGCCTGATGGAATTTGAACAAGGGTTTTTTTGTTTTGCTTTCTATGAGATCAGCGGGAATATTGTGTAGCAATTCTAAAGGCTTTGAATTTCTTTATATATAGTATAATTCCTGACTGTGTACAAATACTGTGTGAAAATGAGTTACAGATCAATTATTCCCTGGAGCTGCATACATACTGTCTATGCAATACGACATGAACTACTTTTACGAAATCAGGATTTTTTTGCTTCCAGGTTCCAACTTACAATCACTTTGCTTAATGAAAGGAAATGAAAAAGAATAAGTTAGTGAAATTGCTTATTTAATACTACCCATGACCCACATATGAAATGATAGAGGGAGAAAGGAAACATTAGACTACCACAGCACATAGTCACTATATGTACGTATGTACAGAAGAGCATCGATTCCCTGAGAAATATTTGCAGAGTCAACATAACCATGGCAGGCCAGTATTTATATATTTATATATTAAACTGACTACACAGAATCGATTCTAGAACCCTCCAGCAATCATTCGATTTAGATTTCACCACATTTGTGTTATTTTTTCCTTCCTTAAGTCTTTGCACATCACTTACTTTTCCGAACAGTAATTGCTCAAAAAGAATACACCAATTCATTCTTTAAAATTTCCTTGTTTCTTTTCTACTCTTCCTCTGTGGGTGTAGAAGACAGAACAACAATTTGACTATACAATTGATTACTAACATTAAATGGTGGTATTCGAGTAGCATTCATCACCAACTAATGAAATAAATGTGCAATGTTTGAATTTCAGTCCAATATTCCTAGTTATGAATTCTGCGCCAATGTTCTGTTCATCTTTGCTCCATTTGGCAATAAGTACGACTAACTGCATAATATGATTTTAAACTACATCAATATATGTCACATCTTTCTTGGCTATTAGATCTGCAAATGTTGAAACATTCCTTCCTCTGTGATTGTTAAATGGCAGAGTTGACTATCTGGAGTCGGTTTGGTAGACTGCACTGACATCGTCTCTCCGTTAATGCAGTACTTATTACAGTGTGCATGATAAAGCGTTTTATGGGAAATAAACGACTCCAAAGTACGTATTTGGAATATTCATCAAGCTATACCTAGGTCTACGTGGTTGGTAAAGCATCTCCACACAGCGCCGAATTCAAAATGGAAATAGCAATGTGAACATGGCTGTAGAGTATCCCGTTCTTTGACGGTCGACTGACCGTATGAATTTGTTTAAATGACTGTATTCAATACAATGCCCAGTATATTGAATGACCACAGAAACACGAAGGTCTCAGGAACATGTAGGAAACCCTCGGTACGGAAACCAGACCACGTCAGCTAGGATCTTCTGTTTGGTCCGTTTCTCATGTAACAGATGGATGGGCAATACTTTGATATTATTTGGGTATATTTTCATGTCATTTTCAACTTGAAGTATGTGCATCACTTCTGCTTAGTATTTGGTAATTACTTCATACTAATGGAACAGACAAGAACCGTACCAGAGAAGTAGTTTAACTTCAGAATGGAAGAATCGGAAGGGGAAGTGGGCGGTGTCCCGTAGAGTGAGGGCGCAGTGCTAAAATGTTCCCACAATGTAGTTTACTGTAGGTAGATAGGAAAGTGCATACAGAATGTTGACTGGGTGAGAGGTTATAACAGCATACTGAAGATAGATGGCAGTCACAGCAACAATCAAATCTTGATTACACCAACTGAAAAACAGATGGTACCATACAGTACTAACCAAAGCTCTATGAGAGCTTGATTTGTACGGTCAATCAAAACTTGATTGCACCAACTGAAAATAGATATAGTACTAATCAAAGCTTTATGAGAGCTTGATTGCACCAATCAAAACTTGATTGCACCAACTGAAAATAGATATACTGTAGTACTAATCAAATCTTTATGACGGCTTGAAAGCAAAAATTGATACTTGATTGCACCAGTGGCGGAGCTAGGGGTATTGGTCAGGTTGGCGTGGAGCATACAGAAATTTTTTGAGTAAAAATACTCCCTAGATCACCGGAAATGACCCTTTCCAAGCCTTGCTAATTTGCAGATAAACGAAGAATAAATAGGTGTCATCGCCATTTTGTCAGAAAATTACACCAACAAAATGTGACAAATGTCAATAGGTATTTGAGAGTGCAATAAAAAAGTCAATAATCACGAATAAGTCTAAAGTGGTAAAAAGCTGAAAAGGGCTAAATGCAATCCATTTGAGTCCGTCAGGGGGGGCATTCGCCTCCTTTGACTGTATGGACGCTCCGCCACTGGATTCACCAACTAAAGCTCAAATTATATCAACTGAAGCTCAACTGTTCACCAATCAAAGCTTGACCAACCGAAGCAAAGCTTGAAGTTGATCACACCATCAAAGCTGTGCATGCCATGATTCAAAGCTTGATCATACAGTACCAAACGAAGCTTGTTCGAATCATATAAAGCAACAATCAGTACCATAGTCCATTTACACACTAAATTTAACCACAGAGTTTAGTCTGTGCTTGATCATTCTAGATTCTAAATTTTAATCATAAAAAACCAATAAATCAAAGTCAACCAAGTATATTTTTCTTACCATCACCAGATTCTAAACCTCCTAACTGAATTAACCCCTACAGCTAGACAGACACAAGACGTATCTGTCGGAATCAATCACTCCACTTGTCATGAATTAAATTGATTTAACATCAAGTTTACTTCCATAAGAACTAAATCTCTTTCCTTTTCTTATCAGCCTTTCAGGAAATATCGTCCATTTCTACTGCAAATGCCTCAAAAAGTAAACTCTTCCTGTCTTTACTCTGCGGTGCTTTCTGTCAGTAGAATACATAAGGAGTTCAATACTAGTTTATTGTACAGTGATATGTCAAACATTAGTTGCACATTTTACACTCAACAACCCTGCAGATAAAAACAGCAGCAAGTTGTGATCCATTGTTGGTGATGCACAGAACTTGTCAAATGTTTCATTCAGATGTATCACAAACATTACTAACCAGCTTCTTCACTTTAAGACATGTTACTCCTTAAAAGCAGCTACTGTAAGTTTTGAGTTTGGTCGTCAAGTTTTCCAACCGACCAAGAAGTAATCAAAATAACATTACCATTTGGTTTTAACCAAATAAACGTTAATGGGTAAGTAATAATAATTACAGAACTTGATGCAATCCTCAACATTTTAGCATCCGGGACACTTTTCATGGAAAGATACTAAACACACTAAACAATATCAAGTTCAAATTTATTGACCGTTAATCACTTTTTCAAATGAAACTTGGCTAGTCAAGCTAATGGAGCTTTATTGATATGATTGTCAGTTGTATAAAACAGAATAAAACAAATCATCAAACCCATCTCAAAAGGGTGCTTAAAAGTTGAACATTTTGAAGTGGGTTGTAATTTGTGTCGTGATGAACCAAAATCATTGTAATATTCACACATACTTACAGTAAATACATCTCAAATCAACTATAGATTTATTTAAGTGGTTTTCCATACCTTCCACAGTATTAAAGAGTTTATTTAACTTAAATTAAACCAATTAATCGAATGCAGAACATTTTGTGTCCATTGTCCAAGAAAGTTAGTGTAATGCTTTATTTCACCAGCAACCCTCATTCTCAATATTCACAATTCCTAAATGACATTGGAGCAGAGAAAGGTAACAGATTTTTTCTTTGGGGATGGGGGGGAAGAGGGAGGGAGAAGGGGATGTTTTAAAGTCTGGTTGTATTTGTTGATTTTTCAAAAATAAATTAGAGCCAATTATGATCCTGTTTATGATTATTTATTATGATTATTTCCTTTGCTGGTCTATTTTTAACAAGGTAGTGAAAAGCACTGCCTACCAACATTTTACAGGTGAGTAGATAACCTGGTCAACAACACATGGAAATGCTTGCAATATATCAATAGAAGGATTCTCTTTGAATGTATGTCAACAACACCACTCTTTCTGTGCAAAAGGCTGAGTACTGTAGTACTACACTTTAATTGCAAAAAAAAGAAACTTGTAAGCAGATCATAAGAAGGCATTCTAGAGATGTTTTTGATTGTAATATTTAATATACTTGTACTTTACTTAGAATTTGTATTATACCACACTTATCACACACATATATGTAATTTAATTAGATTTAGTATATGATCCTTGAATTATACTGCACTTTGCTAACATTACTAATGCTATTGATGTACCAGGGAGCTCCCTGGATATACCAAGTAAAGAGAGTCATGTAAGATGTGCACTCTGACACATCGGGCTCTACAAGGTCTTCCGATAATCATCAACCTCCAAAGAGCTCAAGTCAACCCTTGATCTCCATTGAACAATATGTCATCTTGAATTCAACATAGATTATACAGTAAACAGGGGGATCAAGTGTCTCAAGGGAGGAAAGGAGGGGCGAAAAGTCTGAAATTTCCTCAACATATTCAACAAAGAATCCCAAGGTACCTCTTACTTGGCATCTAGAGTAGTTACAGTACTAGTCAAAAATATAGATGTAGTCACAGACCTCTTATATTTAGAGCCATGTTGCCACACATATCGCAACACACTGAGAACGTGTTTGTATAAAGAATCTTCAAATTTCAAAATGAAGGGAATTTTTTCTTTTCTGTTTTTGGCATGAAGTATTTAATAAAATATATGCACTCCATGGTATGACAAAGAAATTTCAACAAAATATATATTATAGAAAGTATGTAATAACAAACATTCAACAAAATTGAAGTACTGTCGAGTCCAATGAGGATCGTTCATAAACTTCATGTAAAGGTCAGAATATTTACATCGTCAAGGTAAACAAAGATGCCTTCCTCTTGGATACAGTGACTCTGTGATTGACCTTCCCATCGTAGCTTGAAGCTGTCATTAGTGAGTTCCAATCCTTGTTTGTCTTATTGATTTCAATTACTTGTTTAGATTCCTCAGAGGCCAACTCAATCTTCCGTTTATTTGAAAAAACTTCAAATTTTGCACCACACCGAGGAAACTATTCCCCAGGTCTTCCGAAACTTCTTTCGTGATAACACGGCATGCTACGATCAACAAAAGACGTTGTTTGGTCCGTGAGAATAGCTAGCTACTTCTGCTGAAGTTTGCTAAAACTTATGATTGCATCATAATCTACTCTACATCTAAAGAAAGAAGAGGGCTGTCTGTTCATAAACACCATCAGTGCCTCCAGTCTGCCGTGGCGCAGCAACAACTTGGCCATGTACTTGGATCATGGATTATCCCAAGGTCCCGAGTTCGAGTCACTCCAAGATTAATGTATGTCGTCCAGTTTTACAGAGTTGTTGACAATTGACAATTCATCATCATGGACGTTAAATATGAAACTAAGAGACTGAATTCGGTCAGCTTGCCGCTTTGATAAGTCAATGATGGCTTCTTCGCGAGTTCCTGCTTGCAGGAGGATCTAAAATACATACATGATGTGTGTCACACCACAAGGACCGCAACTTTTGTAGATCGAATCAAATGACAACAAGCTCTCTCCAATGATACTTCGTGAATGTTTTATGATGCTGTCGAGACTCCTTGTCCTCTGTTTGAAGTTGTTCTCATCCAGCATGTGACACAATAAGACCATTTATACAACACAGATAATTATGAAGAGAATTAATATTAAAGAATTAAAAAAATAATGATACGAGCTGCATTCTTACAGAAGACACCCCTCGATCTAACCAGATTAGATATTCACTTTAATAATGTGAGCTGTACATCTCTGGACTGCTCCTTTAAAGACTAAACTGATGAATAATGATGACAAGATGGCTTCTCAGTACAGGCCTACATCCATTCTTTTATAAATTCTACTAACTCCAAAATACGTTCTTTTAAAGGCATTGAAGACTCGCCCAAACCGTGTGCCGCCCTCTGAAAAAAGTTAACTGAAAGTTGCTTGCAAGTGAAGTTTTCTTCTTGTCGCTACAAAATGCAGACAGCAATTAAAAGGTGATACCTTGTTATCTTTTATCTGAACCTGAGATCAGGGAGTTCCATAACAACTCCCTGCTGATCGAGATGTCCATCACTGCTATGTACACTGTGTTGTGGGTATTGACCGTTGCTGCATGCATTCACTCCCTTTAACTTCGTGTACAACACAGCACCCTTGGATGACATTCAACACCATTTTTCCTTGATGAATATGCAACACATTAATGCATAAACATGTCATTTGAGGCCATGAAAGCCTTATGTTTTCCTATCGAGTTACTTTTGTGTTGCATCTGAGGATCTGTCCCGTTGTTCTGCATATTATAGTATATACATAGACCACTCAGTTTAATTGATTAACCCTTTTAGCTATTAAACGCCTGGTCATTTTCTCAACAATTAAAATTTGGTAGAAAAAAAAAATGAAACTTGAACTGACAGTACTGTTCTTTTTTTAATGCTGTGTCAAACATGAAAATTCATGCTGCAGTGACTAAAGGTCTCCTTAATAAGAAAACATTGGACATTTACCGGAACTGAGACATGAGAAATCATAGTGTAACAGCCTTGGAGATTATCAATACTGGAGAGTTTAAATCAAGTGGTTATTCCCATAAATTTGACCACTTTTCATAATTCAGAACTTGAAAAAAAAATTCATTGCGGTTTATTAACAATGCTTCAAATTGAAACCCATTTCATTTATAACGCATTTATAATGCAAACGTTCAAATACTACAAGTGGCAACCGACTTAAATCTGACAGATGTGCAAGATTTACAAAGACCTCGGTACAACCTCTTCACACACAGCCAGAAGGTTCATAATTTTCTCCTGCCGACACGCTGGCCAATAGACACAGAGACCGTTGTCGCTATGTCGAGATCAAGGTACTGTAGTCTAATTGAATACATCAGCCTTGCACGCACATTTCCGTAAAGAAGAAAAATAGCAACGGGCAACAGTTTGCACTTCCATCCGAGTGAATTACTAATTTGAAAACTACAGAGCAGATTTTTTGTGTTTTTTTTTTTATCAGTGCTTGAGTATTCATAACCTATAGCTAACGGTGAAACACGAAGGCTGTGCAATCATTCCAATATTATTCTTTTTCTTTTTTTTTCCGGGGGATATGTACGGTGAGATATTATCAGCTACGGGAGTGAAAAGCAAATTTGAAGAAGGAATGATAACGGGATTTCAAATTTATTTTAACATTTGTAAAGCCGTGTACTTGGTAGATAAGATCAGACTCTGATTGGTAAACAGAGAGGCTAATTAATTCAGAAGATATCAAGAAATGTTAGGTGTTCATGAATGCAGCTGTGACAGATGCTGTAGGGAGGTAGTCCTAGGTATAGAAACTGTTGTACTGTACATCTTTTCCCGGATTTTATGCGGCGACCGAGAGATGGATCCACGGATTTAAGTCTGGCATTTATATCTACTGTATGAAGACTATGGTGGACTACAGTATGTCGAGCATGGCTAGAAAAACAAACCAAAGAGAGGATGACTAGGACAATATATTGATGTCAGGTGGTGTTCACTACGAGCAGTACTGTGTATGTTTGTCACTAGTTTGCAACATTTGTTATTTTTATCCCTTAATCTTCTAAAATTACCCGACCTTATCAAAATCAATCTTACAACTATTGTCTACCGTGCAATTCATAATAGTGACTTATAGTAGTTAGTATTAAGTTTTTTTTGTAAGCAGGGAGTGTTGTACCTAATTAAGTTCATTGGAGTTTTTTTACAACACTTCCTTTCACAATATGTTGTATATTATCTTACCTGTTTATGTCATGAATCTTAATATTAGTATTCTTGCAAACACTTAACTGTAAAAATTGTATTGTTACATGTAAATATGTTGTGAAAAACAAATAAATGAAATGAAATTTGTATCAAAATTTACCGAGTATCAGCTGTATTATTGTTCACATAATTATGATCACACCATCTAACAGGCCCCATACATGTGCCCATGTACATTTGTAACTTATGTATGGGGCTTAAATTCAAATTTGGCTCTTCCGGATCAATGATTCAAGCTGAATAGTAACCATAAATCTTCACTTATAAGAAAGGAAACTTGCATGGCTGTATACAGTGCTCAACCTTAATTTATCCCTTTTGCTACTGATGGGTCCTCACATCCCTCTGTACTCTGTACAAAATTAAAACACTGGCCTGCTGTGCCTGTGCATGAGCCCCCTGGGTCTGTATTTCAAGTCTCATTTGAGCTACTGTAGGTGTCTTTCATTATCACTGTCTGAGTCAATATCAAGTGCTACTTCCTTATTATTATCTACATCTGAATCATTCTTGTCCCAAGCTATACTAGGCACTGCCCCATCTGTGCAGTAAGTGTAACATTAGGACTAGTCCCAGTTATACTAGTGTGTGGTAGGTCATTGGGCCTATGTGCATACAACACCATACCTACTGTAATGTAGCTAGAGAAATATCGTCCTCAGAATCAATACGCCTCTGATTCACAATATTGTTCAGTCGCGCAGTTCTTTGTCTTACATGGGAACGTGTAACAGGTTTGCAGTAATTACTATGCTCCTAAATCGATGTCCTGCTCCCCGCTGTCCTGGTCAGTAATTGAGACACTATCTTCAATTATTAAATTGCTGTATTTTTTGCTTGTTTCTTTTTTCCTGAGGAAAGGCGCTAGGTTATCAAAAACTATGATTAGGCGACTCTGTATGCAAAAACTATCCTCTACTATCCTGTAACGACCACAAAAAACATTTGAAATAATGGTCAGTTTTAAACTGTTTGTAATGAGGTCTGGTTGAACCCAGTGACCGCCTAACGGGAGCTCCCCCAGTACACGTATTAATGGTAATGGTCACCTGTATATGGGAGGAGATCCCATACAGGTACTGAAAGGGATAAAAAAATTATATCAGGGATTACGCGATACAACAGAAATAGGTCAGTTTCAATGGAAAAACTTACTTATTCTACATACCATCATGCCAAGGACACAAACTTCAATACTAATATTTGTACAGTAGATGGCTATCGGGTGCACACAGTACAGTGTCTTCATCTGATTTGGGTAATTCATCACACAAGGCACACTATCAGTCATCTACGACTCATATTCCAATCAGCGCATTGGAGTTGCATGACTGCACTAAATAATTTGTAATGAACTCAGCTCCTACATTTGATAACCTAAGAGAGCACTCCGAGAGTTCTAACTAAAATGAAGAAATGCTGCCTTTGAAGAGCTATCTTCATTAGATGCAAAAGAGCTGATCTTCGTAAATGGATCTCAGCTATATGGACTATACATTTCCAACATAGCGACAGTTTGCTGCAAGTGCTCCGAGCCACTTTACAAAAGTGGAGGAAACCTTGTAATCCTCATAGGGGAACTATAGCCCTCTCATTTGGCACCTTCCAGTGAGCTTGTCAATTTCTTTAACCTGATTTTATCCTTGTTTTTTCACGTGCCTATTACGCTTACCCTCGTTTGCATGCATTTAGCAATTTTTTGACCCACATGCATCCACAGAGGCAATCCTGTGTGAGAATACTAATTAAGTCTGCAATAAGGAGGAAGGTAAGGAACGATAGAAAACATCTCCCCGATCAATTCAGCACACGATTTCAAGGGCATAGACTTATATGCTACCTGTCAAAGAACTTATAAAACCATGGAAGGAACTGACATTTTTCTCACTGTATTCGATAAAATCCTTGATGGCTCTCAGCCCTAGGCAAGTTGACGACGGCTCGGTTAATTTCCATCCTTTCTTGGCCACCAAAATTTCTCACATTTGAAACAAACAGTGTAAATATGCACACAAGAAAAGGGTTTAAGCTAAGGCTGAAAGCTGTACTGCATGTCCATAATACGTACAGAGGGCTAAGATTTAACATCTCAACAGTCTATTAGTGTATACATTGTCAACTATAAAAGATAATAATACACATAATTACTGGAGTGGAGAGATTATCATTCCAGGGCAGATAAGGAGAAAATAGGATGATAAGCACAATATAGCTGTAGCTCCAGTGTAAGAAATATACAGAGGACAGTAAGGAACCAGGCCCAATTGTGAACCAAATTTATAATTATACAGTGGCATTTGTATTACAGTTTAGGCATACTACACAAATCAGAAAGACTTAATGTAGAACTGTCCTTTGTAAACTTCAGGAATATAAAGATAGAACTAAGACTCACAGAGGATGGAATACCTAATTAGCAGGAATCAGCATTACATTGCAAGCTTCAGAATGGTAGATTTAGAAGGAAGAGGACATTGACCTGAAGAGGTCGGCGGGGTCAAAGGGCAAAATATATTAATTGTTGTCAGCTAGGTAGGTCAGAATGTGTAAAAAACATGTAGAGTACTGGAGTTAGGCAAGAGAGGAATGAAGTAAATACAAATCTATTACCATACGTAGAGGATGTCCACATCAAGTGGCCACCAGTTTACTTCCACTGAAAGTACCTTCCATCATGTGTCGTTTGTTTTGACAGTCTAGCTTAAAGTGTAATCAAGTCCAGTCCAGTATCATACAATGGCAATGATCAAACTTTCAGCAAACTTTGCGGTCGTCACAGCTTTTATCTTAATATTTAAGTTTTCAGTTTTGGCAACAATCCAGCACAGTTATAAGTATTGTAAAGCTGTTTCTGTAAAGTTGTGATGCAATGGGAGTTCTGTGTGGACAGTGTGGTAGTTGTGGTAGTTTAAATCCATTGTGGTAGTTTAAATCCCCTTGGAATTATATAGGGGTTATCTCTCCTGGCATTCAGTAAACCAGTTGTAATTGTTGGCAGATTAGGCTTTTGGGGCTGTTCCTATGGATTGGCATGTAGTATCAGGCCTATCCTGGGATTGTGATGTAACACATGTGATATTTTCTAGGGATACTCATGTGATCAAATTCATCTCTGTAAAGGAGTACAATTGCTTGGGGATGGTAGGAAATTAGGAATGCACCGTAGGATTTGTGTATTATGTCTTAAGCTAAGTTTTAGGATAAAGTTCATCATTTGTATATATGTGGTATTTCCACGTATTGTTAAGGGATTTATATAAAATGCATTACCTGGGAGGGACAGGGCAGTCTACTCTGGTTGCTGTGGGACGAAACACTCTTGATGGTAGGCTTCAGGGCCACGTAGCCTCAAGTTTGTACCACATATCCAGTACAAGACACTTAACCTTACTGTAAGAAGTTCTTTTCAATATATCGCTGTTAAAAATACCATCACTCTCTGGCCAATTACAATACTACACATATTACAGGCCAAGAACCCTGAATCGGCTGGCCGGCGCTACTCGCAGAGGAAAGTGTTACAGTATTAATGATAATTGATCATGTTGCTTGATCAGAGTCCAAATGCCATTACTCCATTATCACCAAATGATATGCCCAAACATTCACGCCTGTATACACACATTGTTCTCACATTATCAGAGCATGTACTCCACACAGTGATGCTATGTCCCTCTGAAACTGTTTATAATAAGGATGGGGGTACCCATTAGGGAGTACAATCAAGTTAAATTTATCTATAGTATCAATCTATCTAACTTGTTATGATTCTAAAATTTAACCAAGGCCTCTAGAATCAATAACCAAGAAGGAAAATGAAGTCACATCTGTGGTTAGTTCTGCTTACTGTACTATCCGACTCTGTATGCTTCAGGTCAGTTTTCTTTGAGGCACATCTTGTTTTCTTTGTGGTGTACTTAATACTACAGACCCTATACATAACTAAGCTCATCTTTTCTCCATATTTTGTTGCTTACAGTATATCTCCTTCTTTCAATGTACTTTGTATCTTTTTTGTTTTGCTTGTTTTGTTTTTCTCAGGAAGGTCGTGGTTTGGGAGGCAGGTCTGTGTGCTGCAGGTCAGTTTCTATAAGGCATATCTTGTTTTCTCTGTGGTGTACTTAATACTAAAAACCCTATTTAACTAAGCTCATCTTTTCTCCATTTTTTGTTGCTTATATCTCCTTCTTTAAAAGTACTTTGTTTCTTTTTGTTTTGCTTGTTTTGTTTTTCTCCGGAAGGTCGTGGTTGGGGAGGCAGGAGTTTCAGATAAACCGCTTACCTAATTGACTAAGTTCTTTCCCCTCAAATTGAAATAGTAAGGGTGAAAAGTGCAAGTTGTATTTATTCTTCAGAATTCAACCTTCCCAAAACCAAACAAATTGGATACTTTAAAGAAAGTCTTTAAAGATGTCTTTAAGAAGTCGTTAAAGAAAGTTTCATGTTTTATTTCTATGGAGCCTTATCTTCCTTTCTTTTCCATTTTTTTTAAACCTTTAAATTTGCCATTTATGATGATGTACGGTAGCAATCTCATAATTATCATCCATTTGTACGAAAAGTAAAAACTACCTCCGGTACATAATATTTTCTTTGAATAAAATTTGGCAGAAAGTGAAAAAAAAAAAAGTAATTTTGAATTAAAAGCCATAAGAAATTTGAAAATCAATACTGTGTCAATAATCACATGCAAAACTCTCAGTTAAAAAAATTGACGGATGGTATAAAATACGACTCTAAATAGCAATTAGTGATAAAGATGGGTGTGCAATGAAGGAAGGAAAGCCTTAATTTGAAAAGACATGTTCCTACAAGTGATGGCTAAAGTTACATTATATCTAAAATACTGTCAAAATTAGAGGTATTATGATACTGTGGGCATGTGAAATTGTGTAAACATTCTGCCAGGAACAGCTGATTACCAGTAATTTACAAATTAGAAATGCCACAGCCAATCATGTTGGTTTAGGTTGAGCATGTACTTTGCCACATTCTAACGAAGGTACTGTACATATGTGTATACTGTAATCAAACATTATGGAGACCTAGTTTGGGTACAGAAGTTAGATCCACATGAATATGAAAATCTATAACTGTTAGTCAGTGAGTGAGAAAGTGCAAACAACTTATACACTGTCACTGTTATGTAAATGTATACAGCAGATTATTCAGAACTTTGTCTAGATGTACAATCAAGTGTTGTACTATACAACCATATGGATTGTATTAGAGCTCTCATTGCACAATACAACCATATGGATTATATTAGAGTGCTCATTGCACAATACAACCAAATGGATTATATTAGAGTGCTCATACATGAGGCCCAGGGTGTGCTGAAAATGGAGAGGATGAGTGAAACTGGGCTGGTAGCTGTAGCAAGGTTGAGGCTGGGTATGAGGTTGGGCTCGATTGAGGTTTTGGCTGGATTGAGGTTGGGGCTGATTTTCAGGTTGTGGTTTGGGCAGGCGCTGAGGTATCAAGATCCTTTTCACAATGCTACAATATAGTGGAATGTGGACAGGTCAATACTAGATTTCAAATGCAACACTTAATGTAAGAATGACTTGAGAAGCCACCAATTTCATGAAATTTACAAACCTCCTACAGTACCTTATTAGTTTGCATACATATATGCAGTGTCTTAACTGTTTGGTCCCATATATAATGAAAGGCAGACTACATAGGAGAATAACACTGAGTGAGTCCAGGAATCATCAGAATTTCCAAATTGAAATGACCTGAGCTGCAGAAGACTTGGAAAGGCAACAAACATCTTTCTGTGAACTTCCATCACTGCTGAGGTTTATCCCATAATGTACATGTTTTCACACTGTAAGCATTTATGCACAATTGCACACTGTACTGTGTGACTGCAAATGACACACTGTAATGTGTGACTGAAAATGACACTTACACACTGTACTGTGTGACTGCAAATGACACCCACTGTACTGTGTGACTGCAAATGACACACTGTAATGTGTGACTGAAAATGACACTTACACACTGTACTGTGTGACTGCAAATGAAACCCACTGTACTGTGTGACTGCAAATGACACACACTGTAATGTGTGACTGAAAATGTCACTCACAAACGTACTGTGTGACTGCAATTTGCACTTACACACTGTACAACACCATGTAGCAGTGTAGTATAAAAGTTGAGTGTTCATACAACTCATTTTCAATTCACTTGCATGTTTTTCACATTACTTAGTAACAATAATTTATACATCAGGACTGAAGTGTCTAGTGCACAGAGTTACTCAGACATAACAACACAATGTTGTAACAGGAATATGCATAACAGTTAACACCTTTATGAGATTGACAAGAAAGAACACTTCATTTGAGAGAAACAGGAATTTACTTACACACCAGGGATTTAACAATAGGCCTATATATTCTGTTTCAATGGAGATGCCAGAAAAAATTTTAATTTAAAGTGTCAACATATGACAGATGTTGTGGAATAATATAGAGCTATCTTATTCAAAGTTTACAGTGTACTGTGCTACCTATAACAGGTTGCAAATATTAACAATTTGTCTACTATGGTACAGCTAGATGCAATTTTTAGAGTCAATAACTAATGCATAAAACAAAAGGTATAAATAGTAAGAGAAGAAATTGATTTTCAATTAAACAATTCATAGCAACCACATTCCACAAAAAACAGTACAATCAATAGGAAGAAGCTTTTGTCAAGAGTTGAGGGTAAAATGTCTTCAGATTTCAGTTCAGTTAGCGGTGGCTGAAGTATTTGATGCATGACAGTCATTGTGTTTGACAAGAGGCAGAAGAAAACCAACCGTATGGGCAAATTACAAAGAATGTGAGGAATATGCTGCATGCAAAATGTCCCTTTGTACATTAATCAGTGCACCTTGGACTAATTCTGTACTTGTCTCACTATACGGTACTACATGTATACTTGACCCACTAAATAAAAGTAAACATAAAGTATCCATACTTTGTAGGCTATAACAAAGGTGAAAACTTAAAACTCTATACACTACTTGTAAATTATTTGAAACTGCAATATGTTAGCAATTTTAGATCAATATCACAATTGATTTTAAAATCACTTCAAATTGAAGTGTTAACTTCATATTTTTAAGTGCCTGTTTGTGATTGTGTGTGTGTGTGATTTTTTGTTTTTTAAGTTTAACCTGTCTCTAAACAGCACCTGCAACTCAATGTGTGTTAGTGAGTGCTCTTACCTACTGTATTGCACTTCAACAGCTTTTCCAGTTCATCAACAAACAAACTGGATTATTAATTGTGACTGAAATTCCATATGGCTGCCAGTATGTCATGGACATATATCTCAAAATTGCAGAAGAATTTTGGTTTTATAAAATTTAATGATCCATTCATGTCAAAACAGTTACTGATTCCAACTTCCAAATACAAACATATGTATAATTAAGTTAATACATGTTTTCTAATACATGAATTATGTCTGAAAGACCTATGTAAATGTAAACCCAGTAAATGTAAGGTTGCAATGAATAAAGTAGCGTATTCAGGGCATGTGATAGGTAATGGAAACTAAACGCCCATGTATGACAAGATTCAAGCGGTTTGGGAATTTTCACGCACTGTCACAAAAAGGAACGCGAGGGTCTTCTTGGGCCTTACAGGCTACTACATGCTTCTAATTATGGCATCGGAGCAGTTCTTAGTCAAGTTGGGTCAGATGGCAAAGAGCACCAGATTGTGAATTTGAGTCGTAAGCAGTTGGCTCGAGAGGAGAATCACAGTGTACCAGAGAAGGAATGTCTTGCAAATATGTGGGCGGTGAATAAGTTAAAGTATTATCTCCACGTGTACAGGTTTAACATTGTTAAATGATTATCAAGCATTGAAGTGGTTGGCACATTCGATAAGTTCCAATAGTAGACTAACAAGCTAGTTTCTTGCCTTACAACAATATACGTTTGATATTCATTATAGAAGAGGTTGTGTATGTATGGGAATGCTGATGGCCTAAGCAGAGCATGAAGTCAAAGAAATTAGTATTTCTAAGATGTTGTTGACACTTAATAGTATTTCTTAATGTACATGTTGTGATTTTATGTACGGAAAATTTTCGAATATTCGAAAGATATTGTATATCATGAAAAGTATATTTGAAAATGTTCATATATGTTTTATGTAAATTTTTCCCTTTAAAAATCAAGAAAAAATATACATATATATGTACCGTAACTTTAAATATTTTCCGTCTGTATGACTGACACAGTCATAAGGAGGAAGAGCCATGTAGTCTTGCTGGTAGTGTTTTTAGTTGTGCTTCTCTCAATTCATTTCATTGTTACCGAGTGGAAGGAATTTGTAAGTTCGTGTTTAGTTAAATTTGTTACGTAATATTACCTTTAGAAGTTCAATGTTTGGAGTGAAGAGGTAGAGGCAAGGAGAAGGACAAAGAAGGGCGACAAAACGAAAGGGGAGGCTCAGATGTTGTGTTGATGTCAATTATGTGGATATATGATTGGTTTTCAGTGAGCTTTGTTAAAAGGAAGTACATTTAGTTTTAATAGAAAGGAACTCAACTGTCTTTACGTTCGCTCATCATGTGTTTAGTCTTTTACTATATTATCATTACTGACATAGCCAAACACCGGCCGAAATTACACGACAAGTATACCTACTATAGGTTATCAGTTTTTGTGGAAACTGCTAAAGTTAATACAAAAATCTTTTCTTAGAATTGATTTTAAGATGCTCTTCATTCAGAGTCAGACTGGTACTTGGCTTGTTACTTTAATTATTTACACAGCACAAGTTAGCAACTTAGCACTAACAATATGCATACAATACAGTCTCTAACAAAGGTTTATGGTCCTCTCTTCAAGTATTTCAAAAACATCCACTAATGTAAATATACTTCTGAAGTTCTGAACTTACGTACAGCATTTATATATTTACAAACATGTATTGGTTCCACTCATAACAATGTGTAATACAAGGAAAGTTCCATCCTTTGGCTGGCAGAAACATAACATCTTGACTCTACTGTCTATAATTTCACTTACCCCTACCTACAAAATTCTGCCTACTGAGCTGAAATACATGGCTGGAAATGATGTAAAACAACCAAGCTTCAGTCTCACACCCTTGACCCCAATTCCTGCCCTATGGCAGGCCCCCTGGACCACATGTCAGGCCTCTGGATCCCATGCCCAAATGGCTTCGCGCTCGCACTGGCAACCGTTGCATTTCTGTCTAACTTGGTCCCCACTCCCAAAATGTTGCTCTCAGTCTGTAGTTCCCATCCCCCTTCCCATACACCACCACTTCTAATGTCTAGCAAACCACTGCCCAAAGTACAATGCACTGCAGCTGATAGATATGTATGCTAATTAGAGGCAATTATACACTAGGCCTGATGAAAGAGAAGAACTTAGAGAGTTCAATGGGTGAATAAATGTGCCAGTTCAAGTCTTGAAGGCTATTCTTGTCCATAGCACAATCATAGCCTACATTATTTTCAAGTACAATAACTGCTGGGCATTCCACTTTGCTATTCAGTTTGTAACCATTGACAATTGCTTTCTTAAAAACTCCAATTATCTTACTAAGACTTACAATGAACTGAATGGCATATTTTTTTAGTAGTGTTGCATTACTTGGGAAGAATCTGTGGCCGCAAATAACAATCAGAACCCTTCCCTTACTCATTACTATACTGTAGGATCTTAGTACAGTACAGTAGCCGATAGTGCTAACCAACAAGTGAGTACAAGAGTACTGCACAGCAGCGAAACTTAGTAAACAGTAACTGAATAACTACTACCGTTACTCGTTAGCTGATAACGTAAACGATTTCGCTTAGGCCAACATTGACTCTCATAAATTCGAAAACAAATCTAATTAAATTACCTGGTGACATGTTATAATGAACGCTGCCCAAGCGAATATGCCTGCCAAGCCTCTTCCGACAGGAGTCTGCAAAAATATTAATTCAGGCGGCGGTAACTCTGAAGAAGGAACGGCTGTTGTTTCGACAGCAATATGTGACTGTGAAGTAGCCATTACAGAATGTGTACTGTTAGTCATTACAGAAGTAACCTCAGTTGACAACAAACCTGACTCACTGGTTGAATTGATTGCTAGTGAGGTCGAAAACGCGCTAAGCGCAGCCATTTACAGCTTCTTTTCAAATACGACACTAAAAGCCAAGGTAATAGTGTAGCTCTGATATATAGTCCACCAAGAAACAAGGAAAAATGGGTCCGTTATCGAGAAATGTTACGGTTTTGTGATTTCAACTTTTATCGCGCATAATATTCCTAGATATGATAACCCGTACTATACTGCGCGACATCGTCATTGACACGCATGCGTTCCAGAGAGGAGAATTTATGTTATGAGAGGCAGAATATCAGAATGAGAGAAGCAAGAAATCTCAAGGTTGCACAGTTACTGTAACAGTAAAGGATTTCGTACCACCACTAAACAGGGGTGTCAGGAACGTGGGTTCAAACAGGAGGAGGGAGAGATGGGAAAGGGAGAGGAGGGAAAGGGAGAGGAGGAGGGAGCAGGAAAAGGAAGGGGGGAATAAGGATGCATGGGGAGAAGGAAGGAGGAGGAGGAGGAGGAGGAGGAGGAGGAGGAGGAGGAGAGGGAAGGAGGATAACAAACTTCGAGTGAATGATGGATCATGTGACTTTGATTTGAGGGCACAGTACACAAAATTACTTAATGTTCCGACAAAATGGATCCAGGCTGTGTGCATTGCGTGACCACAAATTCCAGAAGGTTATTTATTTATCCAATGAAAGGGCATCTTTAATTTAATAATATTTTACAATAATTTCAATAACAGCTACGGCCCTTTTAAGCACTATATTATTAATTTGAATGTAATTTTGCATAAAAATGGCACTATATAAATTTAAAAAATTCCAGTAGTAGGCTATTGCGATGGAAATATAAAGTTTCCTATACGTTCCTCTGGCATCCCAGAACGGGTCATGTGGTTAATCTTCCGATTAAAAAAAAAAACTTGCTGTAATAATTGCAAGTCACCACAACATCCGTACGTATACCTTACCACCTTCTATTTGTAGTTAAATCAGTTTACAACTTGTTGACAAACTCGATCCAAAAGCTCTGTAATCAGTCGAATTATTTGTTTTTTATTATTAGTTCATTACACTGGAGAATCGTTCCTGCAGTAAGTTTTGTCACTGTCCCACATTTTTATGTAACCCGATTTCCTTAAAGTCAGGTCCACCTCAAGTTTTGCCATACAACCGCACCTTCGGAAATTGAGAATTTCATCACTACTATAATTTATAGCTAGAAATATGCAAATAGCAGGAGGCCGTGTATAGGCCTATTTATAACTATGTCGCTGTTTGCAAACAGGAATAAGTATGACTCATTTGACAGAAATTACTTTCCATCCTGGATTTAGCGACACTCGCAACCTGCGTGTGAAACGATATAACAGGATCACGGTGTGGATTGTCTATTTCTGAACTCGACACAACACTTATGACTAACTTTAATTAAGTCTAATTATCGTTTTACTTTGACAAATTAACTTTTATAGTGATTACATATATAGTATACACCTATGCCTTTGACTGTATCTTTTTTCTTCTGTCGAGTTGTCTGTTGGACTTGCCATCTTTGATCCCGGCGATGGTTCCCATACAATTGCCCTACCGTTTTTTTCTGCTCTGAACCAGTGAACCGCTGAGTTCGTGTCGCCGATGGTGCCGATGTCCTCTTCGTTGCTAAAGATGCTCATTACATCTGAGCTGTCAATGTGCGCCATGTGTTTCAACCCCCCCCCCCCCCCCCCCC
>KN884377.1:43584-54772 GCA_000934455.1 Apostichopus parvimensis
CGTAGCCAAGGGAGGAGGGCGAAGGGGGCGACCGCCCCCCCTCCTTTGAGCATATTTTTTGTATTTGTTTATGCTATCGCTAGTAATTTCAAATCGAAAATGCTTAGATGCAACTTACAAGGCCTGGGAAGTGCCATTTCCAGCGATCTGTGAGGCATTTTCGACCAAAATTTTCTTTGCGCCAACCCATAGTGGCGCTACGCTTAGATAGTTTGCCTACAGGCTTTGCCACTCCCTTGGCAAATTCCTGGCTACGTGCCTGCTTGTCCCCAGATAAGAAGTAGTGCCCCTGGAAAGTTCCTCAATTGTGCTAAGAGCTCCAGAATAATTTAAATTTTGACTTATTTGGCTTTTTCGTTCATAGAAACAGCAGTACATCTTAACTTATGATTGTTTACAAAGTTACATCCCCAAAGTTTATTCACACTCACGTATATGCAACACAATTAAAATTTGAAACAACTTCACAGAATTTAAATTCATATTCAAACCTATATTTTGCATAGTAATGATGAAAACTACGGCTCCCTGTTACCTTCAAATTCTTTGGCCTTGGATTTTTATTATAGACAAACTACTAGTTTCTGCAGGAAGTATTACAGAGTAAAGATCTGTATTTGGCCATCTTTTAAAACACAGCATCGGCAAACAATGAGATGCCCAACATTTCAACCCTCCTTTTAAACATAACAGCTTGAGATTGCTTGAGATCGTATTTTGATGTAAGGCGCAAAATAAGAATAACTAATTATTATTCTTAATATATACGTCAACCAGAGGGAATCAATGTGACATTCTTGAATTCCCTGAAAAAAATATGGTCGTCTTACTATACACCACCCAAACTTGACCAACTTATCCAATGTTGGCTCTTTGGAAAAGTATGCCTCCTAAGTATATTACTTATTCTTTTTCACAATATTGCACTATGAAAGTATTTTTGAAACATTCATGTTTGGTTTGCATAACAGATACCAGATACAATGTAAGCCGATTCAAGAGCATTCGAGTGTTTTTCCTGATAGCACAAGATTTCCGAGGAAATTCACTCAAAATCCAACACCATAAATGTACAAAGCTGAATCTAACTTTGCAAGCTAGAAACAAATAGTAAACCAGATAAGTTACACATGCTATATACAGCAAAGAATCCGAAATTTCAAATAGTTTTTTCTGAGACTTGACATGTAATGAATTCCACCTGCTGGGAGGAACTTTATTTACATGGCTTCTAATCCTCTGCAGTCATGCCCATCTTTGCTCGCTTTCTCATTATCATTCTGAAATAAGCTGGGAAGAGGACATTAATCGTACCACCAATACAGTGAGAAAATGGCCCAACCATGACATCGGCTTCACCCAAAGCTGTCTGGAGAACAATCCTGTCTGCAAGGTACTCGGGTGTCATCCCTTTGGCAGTGGTAGAATCTAGTTCTGTTGAGAAGACAAATATTTATCATATTTATCTTTGAATGGTTGAATCATTTCAGATGAACAAAATACTGGTAGAGAATAGATTGATTTTGGACAAGTTGAAATGGAACGAAATGTAGATTCAAACTACATACAATTCAGTTAAAATGTTTTCAGATTGCAAACAAATAGTTAGGATTGATATATAGCCTTGACTACGAGTAGTTCAATGTTCATTTTCCAAATTTCTAAAGGGTATGTCGGTTGTTTGGCATTTCTAGACTACATAACCAGTATTCCTACTATGTGCAAAAGACAGCCATCTTCAAAACTGAGGGAGATTATAGGATCAGTAATGTATAGTTAGTGGCTTTGGAGAAGGCATGGTAACTAATTCAGTATGTACAGCTGTTAGTGCACTATTTGAATGACATTTAGTTCGATTTGCGAAGAAAGGGAAATTGGTAATCCCAATCATGGATTGTACTGCAATCAATCAAACACTAATGATGTGATTGCAGACTATATGTATGTCAGAACTGAAAGTAGGTGATGTAGGTCGACAGGATAGGTACTGGTTTGTCTGTGCTTATAAAGAATTATTTAATCCAACTAGTGGGTACGGGTTGGTCTATTTGTAAAATGAAACACGTAATCTAACAAATGTGTGTACATGGATTCACAAAAAAGATTGCAGAATAAAGGTTCCTAAATTGGGGATTGAGGAACTTAAATTTATTAAGGGGAACTTATCAAATGACGCCTAAAATCTCAATTAACTATTAACTAACATACAACAGAGCATTTTCTTTGCAACAAAAAAAGAAGATAATATTTGACTTACTTCCATGTTGACTATTATCTGCACAGACTGCATTAATTGAGAGATTTGTCTGTACGTAGCTGGGACTAATGATTCCTATGTGAATATTATGCTCCGCTACTTCAGCTCGTAGACAGTCAAAGTATGATTGCACAGCAAACTTTGATGCTGAATCTGTAAACATATAAGAATAAAATTTAAAAAATATGTGAAAATCAGAGCATTGAGGATATAAACCTAAACAGATGCAGGCCAGATTTGCGTATCACAAACTTGCCCATTTAGGTCCGAGTTTTCCCTGAGAGTAAAAATTGTTTACAATCATCTGTTATGTATGGTGTGATTTAAGCTCACTTGTCTTTGAACTCCATTCTGACATATTTTAGGAAACTTCAAAAGCAACTGTAGGCATAGGTCTTCCACATTCTAATAATTAGACCCAAATTCAACAAATTTACACAGTATTTCCTTAAAAATAAGTATGCAATGTCAGCAACTCACCTACATTTTCCACTGGAACACTATTGTTAAACCAAACTACAAGTTTAAATTTTGATGCCTACCCTCCTTTTCATTCACACGGTCACATGTTTCCAAGGGACAATTATCATTTAAAATCTATCTTATGGAATTATGTACAACCATTGATAACATACATACAAACCACAAATTTTTTGCCTGAGCGGAAAAACGGCAAACATTTCCCATTTCTTCATTCCGGCTTTCTAACACACGGAACCGTTAAAAACAAAATTCTGATCGTAGTAAACTGAGATGAATAGAGGTCCTATAGTCAAGGACAAGGACAGACACATATAATTGGAACATAGAACAGTGGAAAGAGTAGTTTCCACTCCACTTAACCTGTTTCTCTATGTGTTCAAATTAGTTTGTCTCCAAAAAAGATCCTGTAAGGAAGAAACCTCAGGCCCTCTAACTTTTATATATTTTCCTACACTGGCTGTTTGGAAGTAGATAAGCAATTTGTTATAAATAGTTTTCTTCTCTCGGAATGCATTTAATCACAAAAACCAAAATTTTTTCATTGTCTCATTTTGTGCTCTTCTCCTGCCCAGTTTGGTGGAAGATGCAATATTTGCAAATTATACAAATGTAACAAGCAAATCACTACTTTGTTTATCTATGAGAATTAACTGCCATAAATTCTATGCAATCTAAGAGTAGCTTTATAAGTGCATCCAACTGTGCAATGAAGTTTTATGTACACGAGTAAGAGAAATAAACAATGAGTTCAGCTCTTTGAACAGGGTTTACCACCCATAATGTGTCGTGCTTAATTTGCATTGATAATATACATGTCCAGTTCTTTTCACAGGTTACTTTTACACACATATACCTAACCTGATACTGATGAATTAACTTTGGATGAGAATCATAATAAGTGGGGGCTTGTTCTACTTACACGCTGTCCGGTATGGGATACCTATCTTCCCCTGCACACTGCTGACAGCTATTATACTTCCTCCCTTGTTTTCAATCATAGAGGGCAAGACAGCTAGGAAACAAACAATTAAGATGAACGTTGCAAGTGACCTTCTAATTTCATGTTTAATCCCATCTCACTAGTGACTAAAGAGACAGGCTGTCGGTCTGCATTTTACAAGCAACATCTCGAATCCAATACAAATGACATGATTATTCTGTTTGACTATAACAAAATGAAAGTTTAGGATGGTTAACTCGTTTCTCCGAAGGTACTGTAAAAGTCTTTGCACAGCTATAAACAGACTGATTACCACTGTCTTTTACCTTGGATAGTTTATTAGTGTTATCAAGAATATTCTAACCAATATTCTAACCAATACTAACCAATACACAATGAATAAGTATAAAGCTGAGTAATGCAAAGTTATCAAAAATAGAAATCTAGTCATGTGAGTGTTTTGTAATGGCAGAGCAGTTGTGCAAAGAATCTAAGAATTTAAATCAAATTCTAAGCCATGAGTTGATTTCTTACTTGGAGGATTTATAAGCATGGCTGACCATTAAAGTCAGCCTGAAGGTTTTTGTTTTTCATTTTAGGTATCCTTTGGTATTTCAACCCAGACTAAATCGGAAAGTTTTAGTTAAAATCCACAACATTTATTTTATGTATATTTACCAGAAGTGACAGCTACACATCCAAAATAATTTACAAGCATAACTTTCTGGTAGACTTCAATTTTGGTTTCCAAGGCAGATCCTCTGTAAGAAAGTCCGGCATTGTTGATTAGGACGTCTATCCTACCATGGTATGAGAGGGCTGTTTGGATCTTATCTGGGATCGAGGCAAAGTCTGCCACGTCCATCTGTATCACCTGCGGTTCGTGAGATTGGCCTTCCTGTGATGACACAAAGAGCAAATTCAGGGATGAAAAAAAAAACGGGGTGTGACCGGGGTAAAAGTAGCCTTCATTTCGTTTTGACATGGCTAGCTGGGATACTATCCCAAGAGAGCTTTTTTTATGATTGAAAATGTTTTAAAAAATCTTTAGTATGTTTTGAAATGACATGGCTAGCTGAGAGAGCTATCCCAAGAGAGCTGGTAGACAAAGTAGCTTGTTTCATGATTGCAAATGTTTTAAAGGAATAGTCCTATTTATGACAGCAATCAAGCCACTATACTGAAACATTTATGGTCTCAAGGCAATACTGGACATACATTCTGCTTCCCTTGTAATTTGATATTTGTAGGAAACTTTTTCAAACTTTCACTACTTGCATTTATAGAGAGTGACAACATTCCCGGCAGTTGCTTGACATGTAAAGAAAATGGAACTCTATGAATTCAAGGAGCAGCAGTGATAGTATTATTAGGATGTACCCAAGTATCAATATAGCTACTGTAGGCAAAGAGATGTTACAAAGGAATAAAAAGAAAATTTTCTTCTCTTCACTGGGAAATGACCTCTCAAGAAAGTATCAAGTTTGTTCCTTAAAACCTAGGGACCTTGAACTCATTTTCAGGCTTTAACATCTGTTGATCTGAAATGATATTGGACATCTGAAAAACAATGATGCATGTAAAATTCCTGGCCAAGTTATGATTCTTGATGCTTTTAAGTTTAGATCTCCGTGGACCTTTAATCTCTACCATAAACAGTAACCATGGTGAACATCATACATGTATGTAAAAGATTTGTGCTAGTTACAATTACTGGAATACCTGTTGTTTTTTACCCTGGACCCTGGACCTATATTTAAATCATCCAACCGAACCATGAAGGTTCACAATGAAAGTCTTTAGTGTCTTAAAATGAAAACATACCAAAATACTTACAACTGTCCTTGATATTACATCTTTTTTCACTCTTTCCAGTTCTTCCAAGCGTCTTGCGCTGATAATTACCCTGCAGCCGACCTTATGGAAAGCATGAGCACAAGCTGTATGGAAGATAAAGCCAAGTATAGACCAAGATTATGTATGAATTCTAGAAAACCAGTTCCAGTGAAAGATTAACAAAATTAACAGTATCAAAGTAAACCACAGAAATTGCTGAGAAGTTACAAAACTATTTATTGTAAGTACTAAGTAGAGGATGGGGGTCGGAGAGGTAATTCAAAGTAGTAAGTCAGGGGTAGTAAGTTGAGTTGGAGGTAGAAAATTGGGGTTGGAGATTGAAATTGGGGTTTGGGAGGGTAAGTGGGGGTGGGGTAGGAGATAGGTGTAACATTTGGATATTGAGTCTAGACTAATATGAAAGTAATTTACTCAGAACTTCTCCATGTTAACATCAATTCTAGGGACCTTGCCTCCCTCTCTATCCATGGTTCAATTAAAAAATGTATATATGTGATATGAATGTACCTCTTTTCTTGCATGGCTGTTCATATTTTGGTTTGTGTTAAAGTTACAAGGGAGTGTTCACTTAGAACTAAGAAAATATTGGCTTGTAACTTCTTCTTTTTTCTTATGATACAAGCAATATTGTTAGTAATGTCTCTGCAAACAGTGTCATATTTTTTAATGATTGAAGATCAAAGCCTTTAGCTACTGTATCAGGTTAGGTTAGCACCAAATGCCTTCAAGAGTTTACAGAATAAATCATTGAGAATATTCTTATAACTTAATGCAATTCCTTGCACCCAATTGGGAAAAGTTTTTATATACTGTACTCTCAATCATGCTTCAAAACACTCGTACTGACAGCACGAGCAGTATCAATATCCTATTTCTGGCAGATAAAAGTTAGGAACTGTTCATACTGTCAGTATGAGTGCTTTGAAGCATGATATTAGAGGACAGTATATAGTGGCAAAATCATTGGAAAATTGTCCCAACTGCCTGTTTCTAGTCACTAACTTATGAATATTCATCAGTTAACGTTCCACATTGCATTATATTTAAATCAATATAAACCGACTTTACCTTCCCCAATTCCAGAACTTGCACCAGTAATTAACACAACCTTGTCCTTCAATGAGGCTAATGCTTGTCTCTTTGTCAGTCTACGGTAGAGCCATAGGAGTCCCAGGCCACCGAATACTGCTGCCGTCAACACCGATGAAGTGCTGGTGAGGTGTTGTTGGACAGACAACATTCTGCATCTCTATAAACTGGATATATCCTAGCAGCACAATGCAACAAAACGAAAGAATTACAACATACACAACATAATATCTTGTACTTAAATTATAACCATTCGTGAACTTTGTTCAGTACTAACTGTGTTACCGATCCCTTCCTGAATTTCAAGGCCTGACATAAATTCTGCATCAGAAAAACAACACAAATAAATTCCCTGGTTATGTTTGCTCTTCCATCATTCTCAACTTGGTTGGTGATACCTGCGTCCATGTTCTACTCACTTTATAGGTGCTGCCGCATGCTCCCCCAGCAATGTGGTACGTAATATGTTGATATAATAGCTAATGGTCCCTTTGATAGCTGCTAACCCAACTTTGCAACACAAGGAGCTCAATTGCCAGCATCAAGCTTGTAATCTCTACCACTGCAAGACTACTGTACTATAATCTGAAGCTAGTACTGTAGCTACATGGTTCATATGTGCTTTTAACAATGATGTATGAGCATCAGGCTACCGCTCTGTTCACAAATTTAAAATGAGATTTGTTTCTAAATTCTATATATCTAAGCCATCCATTGACACCCAACTACTTTTGCCAAATCATATAACAGCAAATTTAAGTAACATCATACACCAAAACTGATAATTCTCATAAGTAGTCAATCTTGTTTAAAAGATGATAATTCGGTCTCAATTTAGGCAGGTTTGGTCTTTAGAGCTTGGACAAGTCAATACTTTGGGAGAGACAGGGTGTGAAATTGATCACTGGAGGATGAATTTGTAAAGTGCATCTTTTCAGTCACAAAGGAGTTGGAAAATTCCTTGGGTTACTCATGATGCTGGAAACTTTTGCAAAATATTGTACACATTTTTGTTGGTCAATTGTTTCTACAGTTTTCACCCTAGGCCTATACTACAATTGAGCAGTTTCATCGGCTGTAACTTTGTTTTCCTGGAATTACTTTGTTTGTTTTGTTATAAGGATTTGTTTACATTTCTTCCTGATTCGCCAGGATTTTGAACAAAAAGAAAATCAGAGTAAAGCACAATTTCTTCATGGTGGAACCTAGGCTAAACTTATGAAAAAAATAAAATAAAAAAGTGGGAGCTATTTATTCAATTGACAGTTCAATAAGGATGACACCCTTGCTTATTTACCAGATCATTGGTTCTGTAAGTGTTGCTCTGGTGCTTACTTACCCGATCTTTGGTTACATAAGGAATGCTTATTACCTCATAGCGGTTTAATATATCTGATGTAACGCTTATTAAGGGGAATGGTGGGAGATAACTTATCAAGGAGGTGGGTGTACACATCCCTCATCTTTCCAATGCTTTCCTCTAAAATACATTAAAAAATTAAAGTAGTTATTAGTCCAAACTTGCTTGTAACACAAGTATAAATTAATTTATAGCCTAAATATGCCTCACAACGCACCATTTCACGTCGATAGATTATTTTACTGGGAGGACCCCATAATCCTGTGCATGCCACTGCTTACGATATATATTTGTCAAAAGTTTATTTACACTTCTATGGATATGCTACATAGTCTTTTATACAGTGATACTACACTCAGATAGTATAATTCATCTTAACACATTTTGACATTTGAGATGTGATGCGAATACACACAAATTTATTCTTCTCTAGCTTGATGAATCTCTCAGCTCACAGATTGTGGTTGGTATGACTAGCCATGCACACCATGATTTTCCACCTGACAATTGGGTAAATAGCCACAACCTAAGAAAAGGGAGTAGGCAACACAGCCTAACCTTGACTACCAATATTATTGATACTTGTGTCTTACACTGAACTTTGCCACTAATGTCCCCATGTCTAGGTTCAGTTACAAAATATGCTACTTACCATGTACTAGTACTACCATATCTTGTACATAATATAAGCTTAGGCATAGACTAGTTATGTCAATGGCAGCTTACCTTCCAACATTATAATGCCTGACTAGGGTACATACTAGTACTACTACTACACTAGGCATTAATTACTAAACATTAATTTTAACAAGTTTAAGCACCGGTCAACAAATGTCAGCCCAAAATTTGATCAGATCAAGCATCATACCGTACCTACCTTGTGAATGTTTTTTTCTTCCTTCATTCACTTCAAAATATGCAACCCACAAGTCTAACAGTTCGTTTCGATATATTTACTTGTTGTCAAGCCGTCCCTCCTGCAATAGCTCCAGTCTCGTCGTAACGTTGGTGAGTATTTCGAATCGTTACGGTCGGGACTGAATGTCAGCTGATCACCATTGTTTACTTTCTACACGTGCACCGTCCATATTACTACCATCGAGACTGTCTGGAAATAACCCGGAAGTTTCGTGTTTTGACAATACGCATGTGCAATGCGTATGGAATAATTCGAAAACCACCTTAGATGTCAAACTAGGAATTGGTTAATTTTGAAATATTTAATCACATAGCTTTTCATATAAAAAGTTTTAATTATTTTCTAAAAATTATATGTACTCGAATTTAACATAATTCGGATTGCATTTTGTTCATTTTATATGAAAACTGTAGATAAATGATTTATCGGGAACAACTAATTTTAGTACCTGTCTGTGATCATTGAGCTGAATGGTGAACGATTTGGGAGAGCCCCGGTGTTTCAAAGAAGAAAGACGAATGTTAGAAATTTGCTCCAGACCCAAGTTTTCCGAGGGAACCTTCTTCCCCGTTTCCGTCATGAGCTATTCTGGTTGCATTCATGCGGATTCTTTCAAGAAAGAGAATGGAATAAGTTCATATCGTTTAATAATCAGCTGTTTTGTCTTGTGTAGTTCCAAAGATAGTGTGCGAAGGAAGGTGAGCTGAAGAAGAACAACGCAATAGGAATTAAGCTAGGAGAGCTTAGTAGTCAGTAGTACTAGTAGTAGTAGTCGGCCTATTTTTTTTCTAATAATAGCAGGAGTGGTGGCTGATTTTTTACTAGTATTTCGAAAATTCTGGCATTGACGTTTAGCGTATTGGCTTTAAATATTACCGTTACCCTTACAACAGCCTAGTCGCATAATAGCCAGATCATCCAACTGCAAAGCTATCTCATTCGAAACAATGAAAACAGTTTAGTTTAGGACAGAAGGGTGCATATGATTGTTTGTAGGCCTGCCTACAGTATCACTTGTATGGTAAAACTAGTTAATATCCTTGTAAATGTTTCAATTTTCATATATATGATACCAGACATTGTATTATTGTTGCAAGTCTGATAGGTAACTCCTAAGAGAACTTTTGTGGAAGAAGTGATAACTGTCAACTTCTGCCTTCAACTCAGGTTCAACATAAACAATCAATTATACAGTGTCATATAATGCCGAGTACAATGTTTAGGGATACAATCTTTGAGCCTAATATAGCCCAACGTCTTCTTAATGAATTTGTGCTATTCACTGATTAATTGATAGAAATGTACATGTTTTGAGTAGAAGATAATTTCTGGCATAGTATTCTGTGGCATGTTTCAGACTTGTACAGTAATTAATAAGGTTTTTCAATAGTAAATACGTGAAGTACATTCTGTATTAAAAAGTTTCAATACTTACAATGGCAAGGAAATGACATGAAGCCAATGGCAACTGCTGCAGCAAATATAAGTCTGCTCCTATTTCTCAACTAATGAAAATAATGAATATTTAATTTTGTTCTGTTCAACAGGCAAGAGGAAGTGTGTGCCACACCTGTCGGAGACATCAACAAAGACTACACTCTTGTTTGCACTGTGTTTTCTTTGGTTGTTACAGTCTTGGTCACATCCACGACCATTTCAGAACAAACAAACATTATTTGGGTATGAAATGTTGTCAATGATTTAATAATATTTAACTTACTTCCTCCTCCATATGATTACTCCAATGATTGTCATTTTGAACAATTGTGTAACATGATACCGTAAACTTTTGGAATAAGTTGTCAATATACTGTTTTTAGTATGATAACCTATGACCTTTTGACACCAGAAAAAGTGGTGTCTTGAAATTAGTTTAGGGAAATTAATCTTTTCTTAAAATTTTTTTTTTTATAAGATTCTTTTTGGGAATATTTTGTCCATAACCTAATTGCTTTATCTATGGTTAAAGGTAATTTACCAATTTTTCTTTTGTGAAATCGTAAAAATCTAAAGAGATAGTTCATAGTACAGTGAATGCTGATATTAACTGCATATACCTCAAAACATACAGAAAATGCTATTGTTTGGTTCTTTGGAACCCTTCTTTTTCTCTCAGGAGTGCACTTGCCAAGGTTTTAATCAAGTTTGGCATCTCTGCATTATTTCGTCTAATCTTCTACCAGTAACAAAGAAATTATGTTGGCTGGGTATCAACCTACTCCATTCATTTTGCTAAGTACTAGCAATGTTATTACAAAACAAGCACAATAAATTATTAGGGGT
>KN884377.1:89051-102676 GCA_000934455.1 Apostichopus parvimensis
GCACATCCAACACCACAAACTCCAATGCACATCCAACACCACAAACTTCAATGCACATCCAACACTACAAACTCCAATGCACATATAATGAACATCTGACCAACCCTACAACTCTACCACATCCACACCAACCATCCCCCACCACACCCAGAGAACAAGCATGCCAACAATGCAACACCAAATGCGCATCTGACCAACACTGCAAATCTACCACATCCAAACCACACCAACCATCCACCACACCCAGAGAACAAGCAGCCAACACCACAACACCAAATGCATATCCCACCAACACAACAACTCTACCATGTCCAAACCACACCAACTATCCCCCACCACACCGACAGACCAAGCAGCCAAACCACATCAATTTGAATAAGGTAGGATTAAGAGAGAGATAACATATAATACCACCATCACAGCAATAACAAGCAAAGATAATAAGTCAGTGACAAAGGACTAACACTTACTCCTCCTTCTAGCAAGTAGAGGTCCTGAGGGTGCACGGCTGACTCTGAGCCATCAACCCAGGCTACCAATACCTTTCCATCCTCCGTAACCCATCGGACCTGCACATGAAAATCACGACATTATCACATATCTCAGGTAGCAAGAACGTCGCAGAAACAAAATTTTCAAATTTTATTAACTAATTATAAACTTATCCAGGTAAGTTAATATAGTTTAGTTATTACCATTTACTTTATATTAAACTTAACGTATTATAACTAATCAAACTTTGTTCGAGGACTACAAAAAGTATTTGTGAGTTGTTCGCAGGTATTGTACATGTCATAGAACAACATTGCGTAATTGATTATGTATGCTGAATATCTAGTACAACTAATGAGCCCAAAGGCCCAAAAAAAAAATGCTTTCCTGCAAGTTGAGGATGCCTCTATTGCTGAATTTTAATACAAGGAATGAGTAAAAATATGATGAAAGCTGGTCATGTGTCTCGAAGGCAGCGTTAAACCTCTCGCCATGAAGTAATACTTGGAATGTGACTATTTTGTAAGGCTTGCTTCATTCTTGTTAATACAAAAACGTGTTCAAAATTCTTGACATGGACTATCGCTTTTCAAACCAAGCATCAACACCATACCTAGACCTACCACACTTTAATAGCTTCTTTCTATAGCTACACTAGCGTAGCTACTTTTGCATGTAAGGTGCCGTTGTGGTTGTAGTTGCATCGAACAGCTGAGACTAACCAACGGCTGATTGTGACTGTTTGGATCAAAATACTTCACAAACATTTGTACGCGTACAGAACATTGCTTGCAGGTTTACCATACGTAGGGAGTGCCTCTGACGCTTTTTTTACCCTTGAAGACTTTTTGAGTAGTGTCCAGATTTCTAAGTAGTTCCAACAGAGTTGTAATAAATATGGTGGAAAGGGATTCTTGATTTAGCCATCCAGCTACTCAGATTGTAAATAGTAACAGTCTTTCAACTGGAATGATCGAACAAGACACATTGCTTTTGAACTTAAAATCTGGGTACTATTTTAATGTCAGCGATATTAGTGTTAATTTTTCCCCACAAAGTGATGGGGGAAGGGGTGAGAGAGTGGGGGGGGGCGATGCTGGGCCGTAACAATTCGTCCTCCTTGGATAAAATATGGTCATGCTGCTTAAAGAGTTCATCTCTTAAGAAGAGGAAAATGGTTGTGCGAGGCAACCAGCTATGTTAGGTGACAGTTTATTGTAGAATTAGTCTTGTGATGATGATGATAACATAAATACACACCTGGCCTGCCACAGGTTGCTCCTTAGTTTCATCTTCACTCTCTCCTTCAGACACAGGAACGGTGCTGTAGGCTATCCTCACGACCGTCTCCCCGATGTTGATTTGAAAATCAGGGTGAGCGAGCAGATCGTATACGCTGACTTCCTCAGTTTCAATAACCTCCGGGCTGAATAAGAGAAATGACAGCAAAATAAAATCAAAGATCAAAGAAGACACGAAGAATTAGTAGTTATTTGGAACCTCCCATGATAAATCTTTACACTTTCTATTTTTGTCTTGCATTTTTTTTATTCATTACATACCATACTACAAAACACATACACAAATTTTGTTAAAGGTTGTGCTAGTGTTAGTGAAAGGTATTTCCAAAAGAACTAAAGATGAACATGTCATGTACAACTGTTCAGGGCATAATTTATCCTGTACCCCAATGCAACATGCTATACAAAATGGGCAATTTGCTGTACAAGCGTAAAAGTTGCATAGCAGGTCTTTGTACATAGGAACCATGTAGTATTTTATACCAGACAAAGTTCATAGCCATCGAAACTGCTCTGCAAAATTCGAACATGAATTTATTCCCTGCTGTTCTATTTATTTATTTTACAAAATTTCTATAGCACCTTATCCAATCAGAAATTGCTCTAAGGCGCTTTACAGTAAAATACATACAAACATGATATACAAATATATAAATCGATAATGTATGGTATAAAAAGGGTAGAGAATTTGTTATATACAATCTGACAATAAATTGTATATAAACTGCAAATTGAAAATCAAAAATTATACAAACAAATTCTTAAAATTTAAAATATATATAAATGTGAAACATTTTAAATTTTAAAAGCGCTATAAATGCAAAATGGAAAATACGTTGTAATAATGTGACAATATAAATAGTATAGAAAGCACGGTTAATGGAATGCAGATCTAAATAGAAAGGTTTTGACAGTTTTTTAAATTCATCTATATTTTTGGCACACTTAGCTTCCTCCGTTAAACTGTTCCATAATGTCACAGATGAGTAATCGAAACGCCTGTTACCGTATGTAGAAGTTTTAATGGTTTGGTAAGTAAGGACTTGGATTCTGAGCGTAGAGATCGAGTAGGCTTGTATTTATGAATTAATTCAGAGAGGTAGATAGGGGCCGCTAAACCATTAAGTGACTTATATGTATATAACAGAATCTTATAACTGAACCTGCAATGAATAGGCAACCAATGTAAGTCACGTAATACAGGTGTAATATGCTCATGTCTACCAGTGCGACTTACAAGCCAGCCGGTCAGCTTGTGAGGCAGGCCATATAGCAGGGCATTGCAGTAATCCAGTTTTGATGTCACAAGGGCATGGATTAAAGTCTTACACGCATCATCTGAGATATACCTTCTAATTCTGCCAATATTTCGGATCTGCCAATAACAGGATTTACAGATAGAGTCAACTTGATTATCCATATATTGATGGAGGGCTCCTCCGAAACTCTTAGCACATCTTGCAAATCGACAGTTAATTATGTCGTTGTTCAGCTTTTCAGATCTTCTGGATCTGGATATAACATGAGTGGGGCCAAAGAGTGGGGGAGGATGAGGAAAGGGGGGATAATAAGGTAAAACATGGTAGAAAGCAGCATTTAAGCCAGTTGTTGTTTTTCTGACTCGATTTTTACAACCACAAAGGATATTAGAATGCCATAAATGATGACTTACACATTACTCTGTTGAGTTGGTTTCCTGATCCAGCGGACTACACAAGTTCTTTGATTGTATTCCAAACTTCTTACAACGCCATAGACATTCTCTTGCGTATCTGTTGAAGTCACAGAAAGATACTGAAAGCTGTCGGTTGCTATTGGTTACACATTTACCACCAATCAGCTCTTGCTCAAGGTAATCAGTTGTGTTAAATAGTGATAATGATAACGTCTGCCCCATGTGTTATATGTAACATGAGGGTGGAAATAGGGGCAACTGCCTGGAACATGTTGACATGCTATCATTGCATATATTTAATTTACAAAGTGACAACATTTCTAAAATTATTATACATGTTTTAAACATGATGTAACTACACTTTGGTACCAAATTTACAATTCTTTGTTTTTTTTCGTTTCAAGTTAACCAACAACACAAAAGTGACTGCGAATTTATAGACACATTTTGGAATGCATAGAACTTTCTTGAGCACTAAGAGTGGGATTCAAACCTGTGGCCTAAGTGCTAACATATTTGCATGATTGCAGGAAGTGTTAACTGCAAACACAACCAGGAGCTTCATTATCTGACAGGTTAAAAAATGATAGAAACCAAAATGCATATTCACCGTTGCCCTTGGTTACAAAATCTCCTGGAAAGAAATGCATATCTTCAAGCAGATCAACAGGTGTCAGCGTTGCAGCTTCAATGTTCATTCCCATGGAACCATCCTAAGATGACAAGTTGGGAGAACCCTTTGTGACAGACTGCTCATTAGAACTATCAAATGCAGGTTGCATTTCAATATCATTTTACATCTGCGACATTATTCTTCACATTCAAAACCACCGAGTGAGACCATTACTTTGTTGTTTGATAAACCCCAACATGATTTGAGTTGAGCTAACATTAGCTTAACTCAGTTAAGAGAACCTACAATACATGTTCATCGGCTTTCTTTTCCATTCTTATCCATGATGTAAACCATACCATAACTTTGGCTTAAATCAACCCTTTCTTTTTGAAAAGTGGTCCGGCTTATGAGGCAGTAATGTTCAGATTCAATACATTTACCCCGATTCCTGGGACAAATCATCTAACATCCTCATTATTGTGCATTCAAAGACCCTCCTCGTTATGAAAAATTTAGAAAATAAACACTTTCTGATATTTTGGTGGTTCATCTAAAAACTAACAATTTACCAGCACACTGTAATGTCTTAGAATGAACAACCACCTTTAACTTTTTCCACTTATTGTTGCAAAATATGTTTCACTGAAAGACAGAAATATTGTCCCTATTTGATATTATTGTCATTATTGGACGTGCTTCTTTGCATAACATACAATGCCTAGCTGTAAGCTGATTGTCGCTTTAAGCGATATTAAAGAGATATATACAGCAGAAAAATATTCAGAGGAATGCATGGGGGCTCTGGTGAGTTGTGCCTCAGACTAAATGGAAAATCCTGTGTTGTAGGCCTAAGCGTTTCTAGACCATTGACATAAACTATACAGAGTGACAATGTTATCACTGACCTGCCATTCAACATCCACGACCGTGTGAGTGTGGGTCACCTCGATACACTCCCTGTTGCTGACTTTCAGATGAGATGAGCCTCTCTTCCTGTTGACACCACGGCCTTGCTTCTTTCTCCTACGACTGGTGGCTGTCCTCTTTGATTTCTCTTGGTGTTCCGTAGAGCTGTGCGAAGACCCATCCGAAGTGCTCTCGTACCTATTGTCGTCGCTCGGACCTTCGCAGGAGTTTTCCGATTTCCCGGGATGCAACGATATCCCACTCTTGTGCAAGGCTTTAAGTCTGGCTTTCTTCGCGTCGTCTAGTATCGTCTCGGCCTGTAAGTTCACGAGTTCCAAGTCGCCGAGGCTCTTTTCGCTGTCGCGGAGAAGGTCCTGAGTCAGGCATATCTGTTCTTGGAGTTTGGCGTGTGACTCTTCCAATCCTCTTATCCTCTGCTTCACGTCCTCTGCGGATTTTCCCGACGAGTTGGCCACCAACGGCTGAAAGCTCCTCGTCAGTTCCACGATGCTGTCCGACGCTTCGCAGAGCTCCTTGTGCAGATCGCATAACATCTCCACATCTCTCGATAAATCGGACTTGACCTTATAAGCCTTTTCGACTAGTTCTTCTTTGTCGTTGACCTCCCGTAAGAGATCTCTTTGCATTTGCCCATCCCTGCTCCTATGGGATTTTTTCTTTCGAGATAATGAACCTTTTCCCGCTGCCTCTTGTTTACTGGCAGCATTGTCATCTTCATCCGATCCAATTGTTAGTTCAGAGGTCTCTCCTTTCTGAATGAGGGACGTTTTCTCTTCTGTGCGGTCTTCGTCCACAGTTGCACATTTTGTTTCGTCTTTGGTATCTCTCTTTCTATCCAGAGGGGGTGTGCCGATGGGGGTGGAAGATTTTTTCACTTTGTGTGCATTTTCTGGTCTTGTATAACACATGTGTGAGCCTTTGGGTACCGCTGCATGTGAGACTACATCTCCCTCTTGTATCTGGTAGATGCCTTTGTCTCCAACCTGTACTTTGTCTGCTGAAAAGAACTTGAGTGGCTTGACTCTGATGACAGAAAAAAAAGAAAAAGACAAACTTAGGTGACCATGAACAGTCAAAGGCATTGCAGACTCGCCCCAAACCATGTGCCACCCTCTGAAAAAGTTAAACTTCCGTGCTTACAAGTGAACTTTTTTTCTTGTCCTACAAAATGCTGACAGTAACGAAAGGTGATACCTTGTTATCTTTTATCTGGACCTGAGATGTCCATCGCTGCTATGTACAGTGTGTTGAGGGTATTGACCGTAGCTGCATGTATTGACTGTACACTAGTGTCTAATTACCGACGGTAGCAAGCTGTGTGCGTATGTTCTGGGATCGATGGTGGTGTCTAACACTTTTGTTACACCACATTCAAGCTAGGTCAGATTACCGGCATCAGCCGTTTCTTTGTGTGCGAGTCTTCACTTCCTATAAATATTGTTAATAGAGGAAGGTTTGTAATCAATTGATTCCTTTTGTAATATTTGTTGCAATTTGAAGAGGACATCTCACCCGTTATGTAATCATTCTATCAAGCAACGATTGCATGAATATCTTCATGCGGTTTCATATAATGTTACATTTATTCCAGTACATGTATAGGCCAGACTCACAAGCAACTTTATGTAATGTTACAATCAGATCGAGCAGAAATACATGAGCGGGCCAAGCACTTTCAATTTCTTTAGTTTATTTGTTCAAGGACGATTAAATGCCCCGTAAGAGATTCATATGTGATCATGTGGTCAAGTAGAATTACATGTTAGTGTCAAATATTCTCAATTTATGTAGTCATTTGTTCAAGCACAATCAACACGACCCCAAGAGAGTCGTTTTCTGTAATCGTGATCAAGCAGAACTACATGTAAAACTCCAACTGACTTCATGCCATGCAATCCTTGATAAAAACACCACTGCATGTGTAATATCCCCATGGAAACAGCTTCCCATCATTCAATCGTGTGAACTTTCGGACGGTGAGTGTTAATGGCAAAAGAGCTTGCATTGTATGGCAACAGACTCCAAGGATTAACTGATTGGTTACATTTCATTATGAAAGTAAAAATTAGCAATTGTGAAGAGACTTTTGTAGGCCTTGCATTTGTGCATTACTTTTTTTATATTGATATGCAAATCAACCCCGACATGCTAGCCTCACCTTTTTAATTGGTTTCCAGATATGGTAACTGGTGGAGGCAAAGAATCCTCTTCTTCCAATCTTTTACTTCCGCTTATGCCCCGAGTCTGCCATCTTACTTGTAGTTTAACCAAGACAATCTGAAGAAAAGGAGAAATCCAAGAAAAACATGTGTCTGCAACACTTTCTTTCTTACAGATGTAGATCAAGTCCTTATCCAGGGATGCCTAGACCAGAGAGTGTTAAATGCAAGCTCCTGACAAGATGGATGTACATTATAACCTCATTTTAAATCCATTTTCTTATAGTATATAGATAGAACACAAGTTAAAAGTGAGATGCTAGCTCATTAAAGAGACAATATCTTGAAACAAAATTCAATAGAAGCAGTTTATTTCACCATGACAACAATACAAACACCAATGTTGTTGCCAAACTGTATACAGTATACGTTGTATGTATGTATGTATGTATATATGTGTGCGTGTATGCATGTATGTATGTATATGTGTTTGTGTACATTTCATGTTGTAAATGTATTTTCTATTATGATCATACACATGGTCACATGATACAAGTTCCTTCAACTAGTGATTCTTTAGGTGCTTGTGATATTTTGAAGGGTTTCAACTGTTTCCAGAACTTGTAGTCTTAGTCTCAAATTAACTTAAGATTTTTCTCGTCTGGATATTAGAACATTTAACTTCTCTCAAAGGGTTGTGAATGAATGGAATAACTTGCCAGAATGGCTTATTAGTTCTGATTCTGTGCTGATTTTCGAGAAAAATAATACTAAAGTATAATGCAATTTCACTCAATCTAAACCTTGTTCTACCGAAATAAACGTTTCTTCAGGAAAATTGAAAGGTAATTAAATGTCAAGACAACTTTAATACCATAGTGGAGTTAATAGCCAAAAATTAGGCCTAAACTTAGATTGATAATATTAAAGTATGTGTAGAGACAGGTAAATAAAAAATAGAACTAAACATATCAATAAAATGTGTATAAAAATGCTTAGAACTATCTTATCAAGAAAAACTAATTTTGTCACCCTTCTAAAAGTTACAACTCCCCATTCTGTACCCTGACACTTATTTCTGACAAGGCTACTAGAAGCCCCACTTTAAATTTCTGCTAATTAATACAATTCTAGCAATATTTGTAATGTCATATCATTCCATTTTCATCTTCAATAAAATACCTTACTTTCTGCTTCCCTCTATTGTTCATGTGATATGCTTAAAACAATCTGCTTGTAATTGAAACTTTTGGACATTTTATTTTCTTTACCTCTTCGACGAGGACTCGAAACTGAGCCTTGCTTGACATTATAGGCTGTTGACCACTTAACCATCTCGCACTCTTGAAAGTGGAAGCACGCCCTCTAAGAGTCTGTCCAGGGTAAAACCCATCACCCTCACCGAATATGGAGTCCTATGGAATCAAAGTAAATCAAGTTTTTTTATTTTTTCATTTGTCTTGGCAATCTAAGTGAAAGAACAAAACTAAATGAACTCTCTTTCTACAGTAGTACCTGCTGCCGAGATATCCATCAACTCTTTTGCCAGATATCTTTAAGAAATGGCTTTAAGGTTACCTTATAACCAAAAGGCACTTTGCACTTCAAATCCATGTTTTCTTACCATGGCAGAATTTCACATTTTGGTAAGCCATGTGGGCTCAAAAGTAATGAATGAACTACGGTGCTCTGTAGATGAGAGTGCCATGTGGTTTTTTTTTTTTTTTTTTATAAAAGCTAGAGTGAAAAATAGCCCATGAATATTGACATAAGTCAAGAGCTAATATAGGCTGTGAGGCACTATAAGAGAAATCCACATGGGCCAATCAGTGGTTCACAGCAGCTTATGAACTACCACTGAAGTGAAGGGTTCAGATAAGCATCAGGCACAATTAATAAGATGCTCATGCACTCTGCTCTTGAAGGTCTATGCGCCATTGTCAGAAATAGCATAAAATACACTATCTGGTAGGCTGTTACAGACATGTACTGCAGTGTGGATGAAGATCCTGCCTGTGGTGAGTGTTCTGGAAACAGGTACTGTGAGAGCATGGCAGGGCATTGATAGGCTGGAGCGAGTAGCTCTTCTAACAACATAAGGCTGTGGTAGCAACGCTTTAAGGTCCGTTGGGCACAAGCTGGTGTGCATCTTGTAAAGAATAGTAGCCGCTGCCACCAGGCGTCTTTTGATGGAGGGTAGAGATGTTCAGCTCTGAACTTGCTTCCTCTTCGCTTCTTCCTATGACCCGGAGGGCTTCCCTCTGGATCGAGTCATCCTAGAGTCGTGGGGCTGGCGCTCATCCAGGAGAGTGAGGCGTACTCCATCACACTACGAACCTGAGCCTTGTAAACAGTCGCTCTACCTCTAAACATCTAGTTTGTTGGCAACTCTCCTCAGGGCACCCAGCTTCTGTCCTGCTCTGGATGAAATGTTGGAAATATGCTTTGTCCAGGTCAGCTTGCTGTCAATAGTGATTCCCAGAACCTCCAGCTCCTGCTTTTCAGCCAGTTTTGTGCTTCCAAATGGTAGATCCAGTCTGGTTAGATTCCTCTTTCTTGTGATGGTTATTGTCTTACATTTTGAGGGCTCAAATGTATTAAATCACAGGTGACTTGAGAGTGATGCATGACTGGATTTTTTTTACTGGCTACTCACAGTTGATTTCACTGTGTGCCAGTAGAAAAATTAGACTGTCTTGCATATTTCTTGCCAGTACAAAATTAATGTTGCTTTTGTATTAATTCGAGGAGAAGAAAAGTGGGCAATTTGAGTTTAGCCAGTTGATTTTTCTATGCACTGGCATTTTAGAGCAAGTGGCTACAATTGTGAAATTCTAGGGTTAAAGTTCAAACCCAATACAACAAACCGCTTAGTAGTTCATGATAACGATTTTTTTCTCTCTTTGCAAATTACCTTTTATGGTCTCCAGTCAGCTGTTACACATCTCAATTGTAAGTCTGTAGCTCCTTTTGAAGTGGACATATATTGACACTTACTGCCCCTCTTCCCCACCCCTCCCAGCCTTCCATTGTGTAATTTTGCCACAGTATTGACAGCTTCCCTTGAGGTGGCAATTAATTTGAGACATGATCCATAATGAGCTGTTTTTTTCTTCGCTATTTTACATTTACAGCAGATTTTACAGGAGAAGCCAACCCATCTCATGATCCCCGGCATATGTCATAAATTTATTTATGACTTACAGACTTATTAGCTAACGAATTACTAACCTCAACGGCAAAATCATGGACGTCTGTAAGTTTGCTGGCTGCCCCTTCTGTAAGAGCACACCTGATGGAAGCAAGAAACTCTGGTGTTTCTCTAGTTTATGTATCAAACCTACTGTAAGAAAAACTTCATTACTCCTATATTTGACAAAGTTCATACATTCACTCAAAGGCATACAAAGAATAGCATACTTCTGAGACGACATTTTGCATAGAGGCAGGCCCTCAAAATTCAGGCTATTTGTTGGCTAAATGACAGTGAATTTTCAATCTTGCCATGAAACATGGAACCTGTACATGCATTTTGTAAAACCGGTAGAAAGCAGACGTACATTAATGTACCATAGTCCCAGCCTTACTCAGAGATGCCAAACTCTTGACACAAAAAAACAGACTGAATATCCTAAAAAATCAGATATTTGAGAGAAAAATCAGATTTTCACGAAAACTTGACACTACCACTGGCCCGTTGGCCCCGGGCCAGTAAAATGTCAGAAAAATGTTTTACTGGTAAGAACGGGTAAGTAAAATGTTTGCTCTTTCATTAACATTTAATGAGAAAATTGTAAAGCTGCCGATTCCGCGTATTTCCCGCCCATGTAGGCTCGTTGTTCAACGTGTTTGTCGGGGTTTGGGTGGTTACTTGTACATGTTTCTATGCAATTCTGCTTACTTTGAAAGATGAAAAATTGTATTTTCAAGAGGCAATATCGTATTATCGTATTTCACTTGTTTTATAGTACTAAATACGATAAAATCGTACTGGTTGGCATCTCTGCTTACTACTAGAATCATTGAATTGTTTCACAATCTTCCTTTTTCCTTAGAATCCACAGACTGTTTCAACATACACAATGTAAGAGACTGACAATGTAAGAGACTGACTTCGGTCAGCTTGCGGCTTTGATAACCCAATGAGGCTTCTTCGCGAGTTCCTGCTTGCAGGAGGATCTAAAATACATACAATACATACATAAATACATACATCATACATACATACATACCTTGCTCCATTTTTCAATACAACCACAATTTCTGTGACTGTGTCCTCCACTTCCCCTATCCAATTATCCAACATGACAGCTGTTCCTAGGTAGATGGGCTGCAAAGATAATCAGACAAACCGTTGATAAATTATAAAATCAGAAAGCCAGCAGGATTAGTGATTCCTTGCCTCATAAGTTTATACTGTATATGGAATCACCCAATTGAAAGAGCAACCCAGGAAAATGTGTCCTGGAAGTCAAGTAGCCTACCAGAACATCATACCAGATAACTTGGTCATTACAAAGGTACAGTATTACCCTTCTGAATGTTGACACTTCGGAATAGTCACTTAATTCCACTGCACTTCTAGAGTTCGACCATTATCAAAATTAGAAAAGTTTCCACTTCTAATTTTTGGTAACTTACAGTTCACAATAATCTGCCATAAGTTTATCAGTTCTGTTTTAAAAGAGACTATAAAACATGATTGTTTTCATTTGTCTTTTAAGTTTCTCAAATTAAGTTTCGTTCTTTGCTTACAGCTATCTGCTCAATTTTGGTACTGGGAACATTATAAATGATCTGTTTCGTTGACAGTGTTTGAAGGTGACACGTGACATGAACCATCCTCACTGTCCCAAGTTGACCACAGCTGCTGTTGGAGCTTGACTTTTGAACCAGGTCACCTGCCAAAAGTGACCGATCGTGTAGCTCCACCTGAAATGAAGCGAAATAAGAAAGAAATGAACAGTCTCCTTCCTCGAACCTTCCTGGAGATTATGACCCACCCCCCGCCCTTACCCTCCATATTATTCACAGATATTGATGAATACTGTATTGTACAGATAACATTAATTGTTCTTATTACCCTATCACCCTACTCTACACCCATTACCCTATCACCTTTGATTTGCTAAAATTCAAAAAATTCCATGGATTGAATTTACCACGTTCTCAGTTTGAATGATCGAGGGTATCGACCAACCTGTGTTCAGATCTGACATTGAAAGTTCTCTTTCGGTCATATGCCCTCTGCTAAGCTGCTGTTATGTTCTTCAAATATAAAGAGTTGAAACCCATTCTAGACAAAACATGCACCCATAATAACAAAAAGACTCAGGGTTGTCACTGAAGCCCCTGGTTCGACAAAGATTACAAAAATCTGCGAAAGCAACGCAGAAAAGAGAGAAAGCAATGTGACATATATTGCTGCTTTAATAATAGAGGAACCTTACTACACCAGCAAAAATTATGTCTTGCATCGTTAATTCTTATCAAGTGGCCTCAAGTGTTAAATAAGCTGACATTATACCTGTGCTCAAAAATTTTGCATCTGATCCCAACACAATGAAAACCTACAGACCCATATCCAAATCTTAAATATATTACAAAGCTCACTGAATGTGTTGTTCATACCTCCTCTCAATTACAATGTATGCTAAAGCATAAACTTCATGTCTTACAACAATCTGATTACAAAACAAGCCACTGCACCAAGACTTTGCTAATATTGAGATTACACAATGATATTTGCATGGTCACTGACAATAACGCTGCTACAGTTCTTCTCGTACTCTATTTAAGTGTGACCTTTGACACCGTTGACCACCAATTGCTGATTCACACAACTCCGTCATGAAACTGATCTTACAGGTTTTGCTCTGAGGTGGTTTATATCTTTCATTACTGGTTGCAGCCAGACTGCCAGAGAGTGCATATCGGTGATATTTATTCTAACAAAGTTGAGGTAGGATTTGATGTTCCACAAGGTTCTGTGTCCGGACCAGTGTTATTCAAGAACTGAGATCTTACTACTCTATTGAACGTAACGCGGATTGGGTTTAAAATGGCAGGGTTTGCTGATGACCATCAGATTTACAACATCTTTTCTTGTCTAAGTCAATTTTCTGTCCTTACTACTGATATTTTGTCTTGCCTACATACTGACAAGACTTGGGATGTCTCACTTCTTTTTTAAGCTAAACCCAGATGAAACTGAAATTATGTTACTTGGTAATAAGTCTATTCTGAGTAGGGTGGGGTTTGTGGTGCAAGGCTGTAGGGGGTATCTGTCGAACAGGGGGAGAAGGCGCTATTCATGCAGCAAATATAGGACAGGTTCTTCTAAAATTATTAAATTGCTGAAAGGTGCAACCTGTAGCCTAAAACAGCTAAGATGAATTCCTAATTGCAGTTAGTTTCCTTTAAAAACTTCACATATGGTTAAAAGGATGACAGTC
>KN884377.1:109555-128717 GCA_000934455.1 Apostichopus parvimensis
GTGTTTTTTCTTTATGTACATATATACTTTACTTCATATAAGACTGAAAGTTATATTATAACACGTATATGCATGTATATGTTATTAGTTAATATATATATATTACTCGTATAAGATATTGTTTTCAAGAGTGTACCAATTATTTTCTATTTGCAATTGGAATTTATTGATGCTAAATTTCGTCATGACTTGAAAAACGGTGTACAAAATTGAGCAAACGTATATAGCAATTAAAACCGACTTAAGACCATTAACAAGCATCTGGAAACAGTGCAGAAATCTCCCTCTGATCGATGGAAGACGTTCGTATAAATTTTTAATTTTTTAATTGACCAGAACTTTCACCTGTCTGGTATAGCTCAATAGCTCAATTTAGTGGTATTGGAGGACAATAGGAGAGTTTTAATAGGCAGCAATTGGGAAATTATACCCTCATATGAAAACATGGTACCACTACCAGCGCCGCCATCACCAACACCCGACGACTGCTCTATAGATCAAGGGTATGTGAAACATTCTATGCATGTTTCTATGTATATATTTTTTTCACATGAAGACGTTTTTTTCCTTTACTAAAATGGATAATTGTACCAATATGTTATGTCGTAATAACACTTTTAGTTTTAGTTTTCCACTCTGTATTTTAACAATATTTGATAAAAAAAGACTAGATGTTTGTTACTCGCGTATTGTATTATTTTTCAATAACACACTTAATTTGTAATATTGTTATAGGCATGTTTTGCCTTTTGCATATTCAGAATGCTACATTTACTGATAACGTCATCTCTACGTCATCGCCCTCGTAAACCTCCACGCAAGTACCGTGTATACCTAATACCAGTCAGAGGTTTATTGGCACCGTTGTTGGGGGAACCATCGCCTCTCTCACCCCGTTCCAATAACATGGTTCCTTATTGTTTTTACCTTAACATTGCGTTAAATTACTGTTCTATTACTATCTTCACTACGATCTGTGCGTTCAAGTTTCGACTGACGGATCTTCAAGTCTTTAGTGACTTTCTTTTCATCAATTTCAATCTTAATATCTCATCACTTCTACTACGGAATGGACTTTCCTTTTTCCATACCATATCCGACATCAATCCGGTGAATTGAAGTAGATCCCACTAAAACAAATAGAAATATCCTTGGATTAACTTTAAATCAATTTAGTAATTCCGCGCAGCGCCTTTTGATGAAGCACTCTCTATCGCGGATCATCGCAAAGGCCCAGGATCGACTATACACCATCGAGTTGATCGACTTCTGACCATGCGAGCTCTATAGAAAAGTTACCGGTATTTATTTCTATCTAGCGCCTTAAGTTAATTGTACTCTATGTTATTCAACTTTTTGTACTATTCACCATTATTATCCAGATTACTTGTAGAAAATATAGAATTATTATTATTCAAAATACCATACGAAACCTCGTCCATATTATTTTTTTATGCGTTAATACCCTTGGAAACTCTTTCTGTCGGAATACGAATTATTTACATTTCGTTTCCGTAACAACATTTATTCCCATACTAGTTGATTGTCGATACGCGAGCGTGTTCAGTTTTCTGATAAGCACCCACTACCGCCCTGTGTGGCAACTGATGATACCCCATCCCCCACCCTTCCAGCCCCCAACCCTTCCCTTCCCCTTTACTTCCCTTTATTAATTTTTCAGGCACAACGCGAAACTTAACAGTTGGTATCTCTTGCCTGGAAGTGTTCGCAGGTCACACCTTGACATTGGAACCCGAACAGGCAATGGGCTCATTTGCATGTTGTACAGTCCCAACGTTTACAGTGAACGTGTGAATTGGTAACAACGTATCTTTCAGAAGTGATGTCCTGTACGGTTCTGCTTTCTACTTTTGTGTTTATTTCTTAGGATAAATACACTTTAAATTGATTGTATTTATAAATTATTATATTAACATATGTAATTTTTTTTTATATAAAAGTGAGAATGCATATTTACCAGACGTTTCATGAATTGTATGAATGTTTAGCAGGGTATGGGAACAGAGAGAGAGAGAGAGAGAGTGATGGGGGGGGGGGGGAGTATTTGATCAAGCATTCTTCCAAATGTAAAACGTAGAATATTCAAAGTTCAATAAATAAGTAATGTTGATTAATCGAGTCTCAACATGTTCGTGTTCTGAACGCCTTAAACCCAAACACAGTATTTATAACATATCAAGTCAAAGTACTTCGAAGAGCTCCCAAAATGGTCGACTTTAACATCATTATAGTTGATATGAACCTTTTTTTTTTTTAAGTATCGAACGGCTTCAAGAAATTTATTAAAATCAAATCATTTAAATTAATGCAAATATAAAACTCTTAGCTTTGAGGGTCTTGATATTTAGAGATTACGTATATATTGAAACCATATAATATATCTTTGCTGGCGACATACCTTACATCTAATAACAGCCATGGGCGTTCGTAGGGGGCACCCCCCTCCTGTCCCTTCCCCTTCCTCTCTTGAAAATCAATGTCGTAAACAAAATAACAAAAATCGGTGCTCTCTGTTTAAAGATACGGTTAATTGACCGTTCCAACTCTGACGGTAAACATGTTAACTTTTCATTGTAAACTAGTTAATCGGTCAATTGTTTTGACTTTTAACCACTTATAGAAATCCCGAAATTATACCATTGCCCCTTATGATATTTTTTGTTTCTGAGGACGTCCATGCTATCCATGCCATATGTTTGTTCTCTATATTTTTCGAGTGATCACAATGCTAATTCGGAGGTTTACGTAATTGAAATAACGTATTAAACACGAAGCGCCAACTGCAACTATACTTGCGTGCGTGATAAAGTACAACAAAAATCGTTTTGTTGGGATGAGTTTATAGGTGGCATTCTCCATACATTTCCGCCGAACTTGTTTTCGTTGGGGAGGAGGTAGGGGGAGAATGTTGGTGTTGTTGGGGACCAGAGCATTGTCCTCTTACGCCCCCCCCCCCCCCCGTCATCGATATCGACAATCAGCGACCCTCTAGATGTATATAATATATACCCAACAGAAAGATTCCCAAATGAGAGCTAGGGGACACCCTCCTCTTAAAACCCTCCCACAGGAAGGACATTAGCCAACTTTTATTGCCCACAAGTTCAACTTATGGCAACGGACCTGCACCCACCCGCCCCCCCTCCCTCCCTTCGGGTTTGTTCTTTGGAAAAAGAAATTCAATTTTTAATCTATAGTATCATTTTGACTGTTTTGGATTTGAAGAATTAATGAGTTGGTTGTACCCGCATGTATTCGTTCTTCCTTAGAAACCACAATCACTTCTAGTTAGAAAAGATTTGAATCCAGCCACTTTCTGACATTTTAGCTGAGTAGGATTCTTTTGAACGACTGATCAAAGCTTAAAACAATATGCTGCAAAAGTCTGCCTACAAAATTAATGACTTTGAAAACATCACTAAAATATATGTGTTACTCACATGTAGCAAACAGATGGGCGTGTGTGTCATTTTTTTGCTTATAGTTATCAAATATTAGTAACGTTACATCATGATATATGGTATCATTAGTTTTTAGATGTTAAAGCATATAATATTCATGCGGACGTGATCAAAACAACGAACCGACATTTTTTTTAATTATATATCTCCACGAGTTAGAACGTGTAATCCCCACTATCGATTGGAAATTTTTCCCAAGTTTTATTTTTTGAACTATATTGCAAACACGCGAAAACGTTTCACGTTCAGAGGTGTGTTCCTCACGGTAACCTACATCTAAGCTACTCTGTCGCCCCCCCCCCCGCCCCCGCCATCCTGAACATGACGTTGTCATCACCATAGTAATATACAAACATGGAATTGATCGTATACGACGAATCATCTTGTCTCTATGGAGTGAGGTTAGATGAAAGTCTCTTGCTAACTTTGTCAGGTTCGTTTTGTCTGGTTTCAGTAATAGGTGGAAAATTTTGGAGACGGCCTAGGAAGGGAGGTTTTCTTAAAAGTTTTTCTCCAATTCTCTCGATCACACTTATATACGAACTCCCACACGGCAGGTTTCGACATATGTGTAGGCCGCCTACCTTCCAAAATGATTTTGTTACGAAAGATTATTCCTATCAGTTTTGGAGAAATTGATCGTAGACTTGTTGTGACTACCACGTTCCCCAGTGACATATGCATATTTAACAAGTATAAGCTTCATTGCGATTCAATTGATTGAAAAATATATGCAAATGAATTAGAAAGTTGTAGATAACATTAAGTCCTTTTAAAGATATCTTTAAATACATTAAAGATGTCCCTCATATTCATGAATCAAATAATATATCTCCTATTCGAGTTAGCCATAAGACTTTAACTTTCTCTGTCAGAAAAAAAACACTAATTCGAAATACAAAATGCTTTAAATTTGAAGAAAAGCGCTTTGAATTACAGATACCTTAAATCAGAGATCACTATATTAATTAATTGAAGATCTCTTAAATAACCAAATATTATATTTTAAATGGAGAACAAAACTCAAAACATGACTTGCCATACACGGGATTAACAGCAGAGTTAGTAATTAAATGATTTCACTGGTTGTAACTGTATAATAGTTGCGCGCAATTATCTAATGTGCTATATTCAAATGCTATATTGTAACTTGACCAATGAACGGTTATTGTCGGTTACTTTCCTCGTTATGCGATTTGACCATGCTCGTTAAGGAGGACCAAGTCTAGACCGCTGCTGTTCAAAGCGGGGATCTCGGCCCATTTTCAGACTTGCCAAAAGATTTTGGAGGGTCGTTCGTCAACAAAATTTTGACAGTAATTGTGTAAACAAGAGTGGAAAAATCTTGAATTATTAATGACTTCAAAAAGTTGTTATACCATTTTGCAACCAAGAAGGACTACCCTTACTCATATAGACATGTTATATAGACAAAGGGATATGGACTCCTCCCGCTAAAGGGCCCCATCTCCAAGCCACAACATCCGGGGCACCAAAATGATGAAGGTGAAAATTGGGGTCACCAAGCAAAAAGGGTTTGAATATTATGAGGGCTCTAGGCTGTTCAAATATATACTACTGTAACTTTAGCCATATCTCCAGCTAATTCGGCTACGACGTGGGTCCTGTCGTAGTAGTACGAGACGTCATTTCAAAGATTTCAGGTAGCATATACGCCCGGCCACTAAAAGCCCATTGACTTACACACTAAATCACTAAAGTAATGTGGTCTCTAAGTCTAGATAGAACTTCTCACTGTAGCTAAACGCTACCCATCACCGGATAGCTGACAAGTTGGCCTTGCATGGCACCATCAATTTTACGTACCATGACTGCGCAGATTTTTTGCTAAGAGAGCCTGAAGTTTTCGCCACTTGTAAACAAACCTCTTCACTCAGTATATAGTAAACAATTTTCTTACGCTGCTCCTGGGAGGCCTAAAGAGGTCTTAAATTGCCTCAATTGACCCAATTTTTTCACCACATGTACTTCCATTCACGCTCTTCAACATGCAAGCCACAAATAACCAGATCCTGATTGATAACAGGTCAAAAAAGATGTTCTCCTGCTCCTTTTCGGCACTTTTCCTGAGATAGGAGAACAATCGGGCGGATGGAAATAGACTGTAATAGGAGTATGCCACCTTTCAACGTATTGGTGCCGTACCACAATTACTTGCTCCATTGACTTACACACTAAATTCGTCACTTTTCAAAGCCACCTGAGCATAGATTTCAACTGACATGTCCTACCCACCGTATGCATGGTAGCAGAAATGGTTTGGGCCATCACAGCACATTCATGACTGTTTACACATTGAGCCAGAAGAGATCAAAGTTTAGCATATAGTGCTCCCTTACCCATCTGTCAACTCTCGCTGCGGAATCTTATTGTTTCACCCAGGATTTTCTTAAATGCCTTAAATCCTCCAGATTTTTAGACCATAAATGTCAATCCCTACAACATCCAAGCATAAAAAAGACTGATGATGACTCAAAATATGCCAAAAGGTCACTACAGTGGGTCAATGTAGGACTATTTTTTACTCTAATTGTGGTTATGTTACATATTCATCATCCTATAACCAATCTAGCAGCAACGATCAGGAAGAGTTGTTAACTTTTGACTGCGTATACCAGTTATACGGTGGCACTCCTATTAGAGTATATCCGCCAGAGTGTTCTCCCATCTCAGGAAAAGTGCCAAAATGCAGAAGGAGAACATCTTTTTTAATATGTAATCAAACAGTTTTTTTTTGTGGCTTGCATGTTGAAGAGCATTAATGTACCTGATACTCATAGCTAGTACAGTAACTACTGTTCATGTTCCACAACCGTGCAACAGAGACTATACGCTGTGTTCGCAACACGGTAACATGTGTTTACAGGTGGCACAGTATACACGTTGAACTATGAGTCCGACAGGTGAAAAGTTGCAGTAATTTAAAAAAATTAAATTTTAGAATTTTAGATTTTAAAATTAAATTTTAAATTTTTTTAAATTTGCAGTAAGAACAAACTTGCAGTAGTTACCTGCCACCTGTAACACATGATACCGTGTTAAAAATACAGCGCAGTTGTTTCTGCATGATGCACGGTTGAACAGTAGTTAATGTACTAGCTATGAGTATCGGGTGATTAATGGCAGTACATGTGGTTCCAAAATTGGGTCAATTGAAGCAATTTTAGACCCCTTTAAGCCTCCCAGGAGCAGCGTTCGGAATTTTTTACTAGGAAAATGAAAGCACTCCAAATCCTTTAGTTGGAGCCGGTCGTCAAACAGGATTACAATGAATTAACTGAGTATAATAGAAATTGTTACATAAGCCAGTTCCACAAGCATGTCTATCAAAAGAGACCCACCCTAGCTCTCCGTAAAATCCTTTTGAAGAGATTCTAAAGTAGAATAGCTATGAACGTTTGTGAAGGCCGGAAGCTTGACATTCTGATGGCGGATAAGTATAAAGCGCCTTAGTTAGTGATGTCATTACTAAGCGAAAACAAAGGTTCATAACAAATGGATTTTGTAATGACATAGGCCTACCCGCTATATTGGACACAACAGTACAAACGTTTGCACTGTTTTAATAGAGGCCTAATTCCACTGAAGAGACGAGGAACACGGTGCAATCTTTCCGGTGCTGTAGATGTCGGCCCAACATCATTTTAGAAGAACATCTATTTCGTTTCTGTAATTGCAGGCTTCATACGTACCGCTTTGAAAGTTTCTGCACAAAAATATACTTTTGTAGTTCATGTATGATCGGTTGAACCGGATGTATTGAATTCACTCTTGTATCATTACATATAATTCTTATAATAAGGATGTTCATCCAAATTTTCTAACTGACGGATTTGTCTAAGTGTCTTCAACCAAGATGGCCGCCGCTGCGAACTTAACGACGGCTATGACAACTGTGAACAGTGACAATATCGGATACGACGATGAATCATGTCCATACGTCACATTAGACTTTCGAAATGAAGATTTACTACAGAATTATGTTCGGACATTTTTCGATCCGTTTGAATTGGTCATTTTACCAGTTCTAGGAGCTATTGGTATTCTCACTAATGCTTGTTTTCTGTTTGTTGTTTGGAAGACTCCCTCCATGAGGAACAATCTTAACAAGTATCTCTGCGCTCTGGCGACCGTCGATATCAGTGTCTTCGTTATAGGTCTCGGTGAGCGGTATTTACGGTACATCTCGCCACTGACTGTTGATACCCACTCCAGAACATTTGGTTCCGCTGGATGTGCAATCAATTTATCTGTTGAATTAACGTACTATTGTTCCTTGTTATTCATGACTTTGATCTCACTTGAGCGGTACTACGCCGTTTGCAAACCGTTGAGGCATCGCTCTTTTATCGGTGGCAAAAGAACAAGAAGGCAATTCCTAGTGGCATTTTCAATCGCCGTGATCATTGTCTTGAGTTTAATACCATACCGGGAATACCGATATCGTATTGTTTGCTTTATCCCGAAAATGGTAAATATGATACTTTTCCAAAGAGAATCGTCGTGTGTACAAGCGTGAGCGAATTGGCATCTTTATTCGGCCGTATCATCCAAACGTTGCCATTTTATATCGCTTTATTCGCAAATCTGTTCTTTTATATCAGGATAATTTACGAACTACGGAAATGGGAATCTCTCCATAAACCTGACATGGTCTGCTATGATAATCGCGGTGCAACGGTAGAAGAAACCGACTTCTCGACATCTGTGACGATTGTACCGTCGACCCAAACCACCGGAAGTTTATATTCTTTGTCTGCCGAAGAATCTCACATGACTACAATCTCATCTAAAATGCCCCGTGAAAGTGTAATAACTCTCGGAGGTACACCATCGTCCAATACGCCAAAACTTATTGACAAATATCGTTCAACCCAGAGAGCAGTGACCAGAATGTTGCTCATAAATGGGCTAGTGTTTTTTCTCTGCAATTCCCCTATCCAATTCTATTTCACGAGTTTATCCATATTGCAATTATTTGGCATCTACGTCCAGCTTAATGTCACTTTATTGGTCATTTTCCAAGCCTTACTTTATCTGAATTCTGTTGTCAATCCATTCATTTACGGTGTGACTAATGCCTCATATCGGGCTGCTTTCAAGAAAGCTATATTTTCTTGCATTTTTAAGAAGTAGAAAACAATGTTATGCGGTCACTCATTTTTAACATGCCGTTCATTTTAAGGTCGTTGCCAAGTAATCTGAAGCTTTTAACAATAGATAGTGGAAGAGCTTCCATAGTATCATAGCCTTTATTTGTTCGTTGTTGTCATTTATGTTGCTTTTGTTATTGTTGTTGTTGAACTGTTGTTTTATATGGGCCAGTGTATACTGTGCAATAATTTGTGAATTAGTTGTGAATTAGTCAATCACTCAGAATACCAAAGAACGACTGTTTATGTTTTCACTGAAGTGAGACCCACAGTTATTATTGAACAAACGAGTGAAGGATGTTATTCTTACTTGGTAAGGTCTGATCAAGTTTATTAAACACCTAGATATGAGAGAAGGTGAAACTGAATTCACCCTTGCTGATTTGTGTGTAATGTCGTGTATAATTATAGGGTTTTAAGGGCACGGGTTCAATAGTGAGCATAGTGGTCCTTTCCGTTACACTTATACTTCATCTAAAACTGCACTTGAAGCGAAACCCATAATGTACATTAGAGGAAAGACACCCATTAAATGTGGTACATTCAATTGGGCTGTTAATCCATCAACTAGAAAGACCGATTCACTGAGACATGTTGGTAATCACTCATTATTATGCGAAAACACGATTGGCAGTTGTGAATCATGTAGCTCAAAATTTCGGAGCCAACTATTGAGTCCATTTGGGCCCTGGTTCAATTAACGAACCGCCGAAAGTTCTTATTGCTACGGCTATGATTGTGAGGGTTAGCGAGGCCGGGCTTCGGGTGGGGTCCTCAGCCGTACGCAGTAGTTAGAAGCAATGAAAAACATAGACAATCCAGTCTTGCGATTCATGTGTGATATCGTACATGATTGCACAATGTACTTCCCAGATAAAATGACTTCATTTTAATATATCAATTTGTCAATAATGGACCCATGTGAAGACAATTTGAGTGAGGGTGGGGAGAACTCCTTGCGATTCCTGCGAATTCGTTGCACTTTAAAGATGATTATAAAGAATAGAAGACTGGCAAACTGAATTTAGCCTTAAAATGTCTTAGTCCAAGAAAAAACCCCCAAAACATTTGAGAGCTGGTAATGTTTCTATATTTAGCTGTTCCGGTTATTCACCTTTAAAGTATGCTATACATCTTTGAAATGCTCCTTTAAGACTAACTTTACGATGACGTCGACTCCTCGGTCTATATGTTAACGTTAATCCATTACTGTATAAATTCTAATACCTCAATCAAATTATGATTTATTTTAAACTTTAAATAAAGAACTGAGCACACTTGAATGACATCCAACACCATTTGTCCTAATTTGTAAATACGTCATTTGAGTATTCGGGCTGCATTCAAAAATGCTATATTTCATTGTTTTAGGAAGACTTAAAAATAAATCCAACCAGAAAAAAAAAATCTTCCAAATTTACCTCCAATTTTCGACTCCTGAAAGCGTGTAATGAAAGTATACTATTACTCAGGTTTATTGTATAATTTCCATTGTTTCCTTTTTCATTGTCCTCTACCTTCCATACCCTCACATCCCCACCACGATCACGAAATGACATTATCTCAAATGTAACTGGGAAAATGATTAAAAAAATTTTTAAAAAAAATGAAGGTATACCGTCCGACCCCTTCCTCCTTTCTAATACGACAACTGATCATTAACGGTGTTTTCAGAAATTACTCATTTTTCGTACTCAAAACCCATTGCTCAACACCAACCGTTGTAAAAACTTGACCAATAAAGCGGAATTTTATTCTTTTACTTCAGGCTTGGGTTGGCTTTATTTCAGTGTTTTCGGTGTTGCCAGCAAGAGCGTTATCTTCTGGTATTTTTTCTTCGAGTTTGGACCAGTGATAGTACGCTGCATGACTAACTGGTTTACTGAATTTATTATCACTTCCACCCAGTGACTAGTACATTAAGGTTGGCGCGGACGCGTCTTTTGAGCGCTGTGCACATTGTGTGTATTTGTCCATAGAAACAAATTGAAGGCAGATATGATTCTCCAACAGTTCAACAGTTTGTTTCACTCGATATGTTCGATAAAGTTCTGGTAAACGCTACATTGTTGGCCTAGTATATGGACCACCGACCTTAAATTTGCGCTTATTAATAGTACTTAATTTAGGATAATGACCAATCGAACCAACTTCCAACACACGAAACTATTGATCTCAGTTCTTCACCCTGCCGACGCCGATACTACTTTCCAAATTCCCACCCATGTTCGCTCTTTTACCGTCCCATGTCATTGATTTGTCTCCAACTCCTTGTCAATAACTTCCGCGATCCTCTCCATTCATCATTCGTGTGATGATGCTTCGCGAATGCTTAGGATTCACAGCTGAAACTGGGACATTGAAGTGAATGAAAAGCAAACAATAATACAGAAGTTATGTAACGGAAGCAACAAATCTTCTTTCGTAGCAAATCGTGACGATTTTACGAAGTGCAACCGAAGTCGGACCAACACTGAAAAAGGTACGTCGGCACACAATTCTCAATTATTTTGCGCATTTCGCGTTCATTGGAATAAACACCTGATACATATCAGCTGGGTTAGCGACATTTATTTCTCCAATTATCCATCTTTTCTTTCGCAGCTCGTGTGCGTTTCTCAATACATTATGTAATACTTCAGTTCATCGTGAGCTTCCTATTCAACCAAGTTATTAAGACTGCGTTTACGGTTTTGTGGTTTTTAAGTCATGTTCTCCAGAAGGGATAAACATCGCGGAGAGGAATCTTCCTCAAGCCGCGGACATTTATCTAGTCGAAGGAGACGGCATTCATCCTCCGGCAGTAACAATAACAACAATGATAGTACAAACGATAACACTAGGCCCGACAGGAGTCCCTGCATAGGAATGGATAGTGGTTCATCTTCATCAAGGAAAAGGCAGCGTAGTACTAGTACTAGTTCAAGTCCCGAAGACAGAGATAGACAGGAGAAACGAAAAATCAGCCATGGAATCAAGCAAATACATGATGTATTCGCTGAGTCAGAATGCAAGAAAAATTGAGGAAGAAATAGACGAAATTGTAAATAAATCAAAGAAAGGGTTGTACAAAAAGCAGACTGTAGACAGAGCATCTCTGAGAAGCAAATATTTCTTTGAAGAGGGGTACACATATGGGGCCCAGCTGGCTCGCAGGGGGCCAGGCCAGGAAAGACTTTACCCGAAGGGGCATGTTGATGAGATTCCCAGTTGGGTGGCAGAACTTGTCATAAAAAGATTGGAGGATAAGAAGATCATACTAAAGGGTTGGTGTTACCAATATACATGATAGCATTCCTCTATTTTTTCTCCTTTCCTTTGCAATATATGGACCAATTAAGTCCCATTTGTAGCCAGGGGATACTAGTGGTGTGTATATTGTTATGTGGTAGGTCAGTGTAAGCGGTAGAAAAACCCTAAATGTGTGTATAACTAAGACATAAAAATACTAAACTTAGAGCTTGTAGGAGTTATGAAATTCCAAATTTCATGTACACTTATGAACTTCACTTCCATAACAACTCCCTGGTATCAGTATCATCAATTGCACCACCTTTGTCAGGGTCAGTCATATGACACCAACGGTTACCACTAGTAATATCCCATAAGGCAGTGATGATACAGATCGGAAAATTCATTTGCCTGGAACCTGGTCAATTGCACCAAGAGCTATGCACTGTGTGTTTCCCCGACATCAGCAATGTGCTTCTTCAAATAATTTCATGAAGTGATAAGAGTCTCCCAAAGCAAGGGAATTGGATAAAATCATAAATTTATGATCATCTCTAAAGTAATAACACATAAAGATTTATCCAAACTTACTTGGATGAAACCGGGAGCAAATGCTTAAGTGCATATATATCATTTCAGAGACTAGGGGGAAGGGGGGAAATACTGGGAAGTGTGTACGCTCAAGTGTGACTCACTATCGAGCTGTAGCAATACTTATTACAAAGAGTAGCAAAGACCACATGTCAGTGGTTGAAAAGTGATGATATAGTCATTTCAGTGGTGTACAGTACATGTTAGCAACCCAACATTTGTGAAGTAAATTAATAGCCTCTTGGATAAGAACCACAACCTATGTTTTGGCTCCAGAGGGTACCTGTTTACATGTTTAATGTTGATTTATGTTCGTGTTAAGTGTTTGATCATGGTTTAATTATAGGACTGCATGACTAATCACCACACCCAACAAATGTACATCTGTAGGCCTCAGCTTATCTGTACATGAAATAAGAGAAAAGTTTGAACATTACTAACATTGATCGATTGGAATATATATGATGTACAGAGTAAACCAGGTGAAACTTGCCCTAGAGGTCTGTAATTTCAGTCAGGAAATTCAAAAATATAATTTAGGAGGAGACTGAGTTACGTGTACGTTCATAGGCGTAGGAGGAGAGGTGGGCTGGGGGTTGGTAAGCCATGTGGGCTCAAAAGCACTGAATGAACTACAGTGCTCTGTAGATGAGAGTGCCATGTGTTTTCTTTTTGATAAAAGCTAGAGTGAAAAATAGCCCATGAATATTGACATAAGTCAAGAGCTAATATATGCTGTGAGGCACTATAAGAGAAATCCACATGGGCCAATCAGTGGTTCACAGCAGCTAAGGAACTACTGAAAGTAAAGGGTTCAGATAAGCATCAGGCACATTTAATAAGATGCTCGTGCACCCTGCTCTTGAAGGTCTGTGCGCCATTGTCAGAAATAGCACCAACTACGCTGTCCGGTAGGCTGTTCCAGACATGTACTGCAGTGTGGATGAAGGTCCTGCCTGTGGAGCATGTTCTGGAAACAGGTACTGTGAGAGCATGGCAGAGCATTGATAGGCTGGAGCGGGTAGCTTTTCTAACTACATAAGGCTGTGGTAGCAACGCTTTAAGGTCCGTTGGGCACAAGCTTACTACATAAGGCTGTGGTAGCAACGCTTTAAGGTCCGGTGGGCAAAAGCTGGTGTGCATCTTGTATAAAGAGCAGTAGCCTCTGCAAACTGGCGTCTTTGATGGAGGGTAAAGATGTTCAGCTCTGAACTTGCTTCCTCTTTGCTTGTGCCTATATTACGGAGGGCTTTCCTTTGGATTGAGTCAAGTAATCCTAGAGTGGTGGGGCTGGCGCTCATCCAGGAGAGTGGGGCGTACTCCATCACACTACGTACCTGGGCCTTGTAGACAGCTGCTCTACCTCTAAACATCCAGTTTGTTGGCAACTCTCCTCAGGGCACCCAGCTTCTGTCCTGCTCTGGATGAAATGTTGGAATTATGCTTTGACCAGGTCAGCTTGCTCTTAATAGTGATTCCCAGAATCTCCACCTCTCATTTTTCAGCCAGTTTTGTGCTTCCAAACAGTAGATCCAGTCTGGTTGCATTCCTCATGCTTGTGATGGTCAGTGCCTTGCATTTTGTTGGCTCAAATGTATCAAATGACAGGTCACTTTAGATTGATGCATGCCTGAAAATTCTGGACTTTTTTACTGGCTATTCACAGTCGATTTCACTGTGTGCCAGTAGACATTTTCTTGCCAGTGCAAATTAATGTTGCTTTTGTATTAATTCGAAGAGAAGGAAAGTGAGCAATTTGAGTTAGCCAGTTGATTTTTCTATGCACTGGCATTTTAGAGCAAGTGGCTACAATTGTGAAATTCTAGGGTTAAAGTTCAAACCCAATACAACAAACCTCTTAGTAGTTCATGATAACACATTTTTTTTCTCTTTTCAAAATTACCTTTATGGTCTCCAGTCAGCTGTTTCACATCTTAATTGTAAGTCTGTAGCTCCTTTTGAAGTGGACATATATTCACACTTACTGCCCCTCTTCCCCACCCCTCCCCACTGGGTAATTTTTCCAGTATTTTATAGCTTGACAGCGTACCTAGGTGGCAATTAATTTGAGACATGATCCATAATGAGCTTTTTTTTCTCCGCTATTTTAAATTTATAGCAGATTTTACAGGAGATGCCAACCCATCTCATGATCCCCGGTGTATATCATAAATTTATTTATGACTTACAGACTTATTAGCTACAAATTACTAACCTCAACGGCAAAATCATGGACGTCTGTAAGCTTGCTGGCTGCCCCTTCTGTAAGAGCACACCTGATGGAAGCAAGAAACTTGTGATGTTTCTCTAGTTTATGTATCAAACCTACTGTAAGAAAAACTTCATTACTTCTTTATGACAAAGTTCATACAGTCACTAAAAGGCATACAAAGGATAGTGTACTTATTTTGCATGGCGGCAGGCCCTCGAAATTTAGGCTATTTGTTGGCTAAATGACAGTGAATTTTCAATCTTGCCATGAAACATGGAACCTGTACATGCATTTTGTAAAACTGGTAGAAAGCAAACTGCACATTAATATGTACCAGCCCCAGTCTTACTACTAGAATCATTGAGCCCATTCAAAATGCTTCTTTTTCCTTAGAATCCACAGACTGTTTCAACATACGCATTGTAAGAGACTGACAATGTAAGAGACTGACTTCAGTCAGCTTGCAGCTTTGATAAGCCAATGAGGCTTCTTCGTGAGTTCCTGCTTGCAGGTGGATCTAAAATACATACATACAATACATACATACATACATACCTTGCTCCATTTTTCAATACAACCACAATTTCTGTGACTGTGTCCTCCACTTCCCCGATCCAATTATCCAACATGACAGCTGTTCCTAAGTAGATGGGCTGCAAAGATAATCAGAAGAACCGTTGATAAATTATTAAACCAGAAAGCCAGCAGGTTTAGTGATTCCTTGCCTTATGCATTTATACTATATATGGAATTACCTGATTGATAGAGTAACTGAGGAAATGTGTCCTGAGTACCAGAACATCATACTAGATAATTGGTCATTGCAATGGTATTACTCTTATGAATGTTGATGCTTTGGAATGGTCACTTAACTTTCCCTCCACCCTCTATCCCTCTAATTTTCATCCTAACTCTAACCCTAACCCAGTGGACCACAGTGGACCATTATCAAAGTTAGAAAAAGTTTCCACTTCTTATTTTTGATAACTTACACAGTTCACAATAATCTGCCATTAGTTTATTAGTACTGTAAAGAGGACTATAAAACATGTTTGTTCCTCAAATTAGTTTCTTTCTTTGCTTACAGCTATCTGCTCAATTTTGGTACTGGGAACGTTATAAATGATCTGTTTCGTTGACAGTGTTTGAAGGTGACACGTGACGTGAACCATCCTCACTGTCCCAAGTTGACCACAGCTGCTGTTGGAGCTTGACTTTTGAACCAGGTCACCTGCCAAAAGTGACCGATCGTGTAGCTCCACCTGAAATGAAGCGAAATAAGAAAGATATGAACAGTCTCCTTCCTCGAACCTTCCTGGAGGTTATGACCCACCCCGCGCCCTTCCCCTCCATATTATTCAAAGATATTGATGAATACTGTATATACATTAATTGTACAGATAACATTAATTGTTCTCATTACCCTATCACCCTACCCTACACCCATTACCCTATAACCTTTGATTTGCTAAAATTCACAAATTCCATGGATAGAATTTACCACGTTCTCAGTTTGAATGATCGAGGGTAACGACTGTCAGATCTGACATTGAAAGTTCTCTTTCGGTCATATGCCCTCTGCTAAGCTGCTGTTATGTTCTTCAAATATAAAGAGTTGAAACCCATTCTAGACAAAACATGCACCCTTAATAACAAAAAGACTCAGGGTTGTCACTGAAGCCCCTGGTTCGACAAAGATTACAAAAATCTGCGAAAGCAACGCAGAAAAGAGAGAAAGGAATGTGACATATATTGCTGCTTTAATAATAGAGGAACCTTACTACACCAGCAAAAATTATGTCTTGCATCGGTTATCCTTATCAAGTGGCCTCAAGTGTTAAATTAGCTGACATTATACCTGTGCTCAAAAATTTTGCATCTGATCCCAACACAATGAAAAACTACAGACCCATATCCAAATCTTAAATATATTACAAAGCTAACTGAATGTGTTGTTCATACCTCCTCTCAATTACAATGTATGCTAAAGCATAAACTTCATGTCTCACAACAATCTGATTACAAAACAAGCCACAGCACCAAGACTTGTCGAGATTACACAATGATATTTGCATGGCCACTGACAATATGTCACAGTTCTTCTCGTACTCTATTAAAGTGCGACCTTTGACATCGTTGACCACCAATTGCTGATTTCGCACAACTCCGTCGTTAAATTGATTTTACAGGTATCGCTCTGAGGTGGTTTATATCTTTCATTACTGGTTGCAGCCAGACTGCCAGAGAGTGATCCATATCGGTGATATTTATTCTAACAAAGTTGAGGTAGGATTTGATGTTCCACAAGGTTCTGTGTCCGGACCAGTGTTATTCAAGATCTTTTCTTGTCTAAGTCAATTTTCTGTCCTTACTACTGATATTTTGTCTTGCCTACATACTGTCAAGAATTGGGATGTCTCACTTCTTTATTAATACAAACCCCGATGAAACTTAAATTATGTTACTTGGTAATAAGTCTATTCTGGGTAGGGTGGGGATTTGTGGTGCAAGGCTGTAGGGGGCATCTGTTGGACAGGGGGAGAAGGGGCTATTTATGCAGCAAATATAGGACAGGTTCTTCTAAAATTATTAAATTGCTGAAAGGTGCAACCTGTAGCCTAAAACAGCTAAGATGAATTCCTAGTTGCAGTTAGTTTCCTTTAAAAACTTCACATATGGCTAAAAGGATGACAGTCTTCATACTTGTTGAAAACAATTTGAACTTTGGCAAAGTTTAAACATAGTGTTATGTGAATACAATTTGTATGAAGTTCCTAACTTGTTCATTCTTGTTTTCTAGGGCAAAATAGACCAATCAACAAATGTCTAAGAGCATCCGACCAAAGGCATTTAAAAGTTACATCGCAACTGCTTGCAGTTGCTGTTGATATGAATTTCTTGGAGAAGAGAAAGGAGGCATCTACATTTTCAACTTATAGTGGATAAAGATCACATTAACTTAGCATGTAAAAAGCCTTAATTTCAGAGGGAAACAGAGAACACGGCAATGAAGGATCCTTTATTTATCATGTTGGAAGGAGTTATTCTTTTTAATTGGATATTGCACTTGTAAACTGTTTTAATTTTGCTTTCATTTTGATGATGTCCTACTCAAGGCACCTACGTAGCTACCATAAAGGAGCAGTGCATTTATAAGTGATAAAAAGTGCATGCTTGAAACACTGCCCAGGTGAAATACTGCATCAAACTCTTCGTGTTCAGTACATTACAAATTATACTACATTTTTTACAACAAGGAATTCCCAGCTTTGATCATGTAATATGACCGTACAGTATTCAGTATGAAAATTTTTTAACAAAATAGTTCTTAATGAAAATATTGACTGTCCTGTGGTGTCACAACAGATGTTTGTTAAATATCAAGTCTAGTTCTATGTGGACAATGGTAAGATTTTTGTATTAGCCTAGGCTACGGCTTATATAACACTCACTGCTTTATCAATGTTACTTTGTGAGGTGATGCAGCATAATTTCCACAAAGCTAGGCTAAACCCGATGGTTTTGGTGTTATTATAAACTGGTAAATTTAAGCACCTCTTGTTGGGATATAACCTCTGTTCTTCCTTTCGGATACCATGCTACCAGGACGTGTCCCTTTTTATTTTTCGGACCATCATCATCTGAACTCTCTCTATCTGAGTCAGAATCAGAATTGCTCTCCTCATCATCGGTTGTGTTATCATAGTTTTCTAGAACGAGTCCGAGTCGTAGACTCGATCCCTGAACCCTGCGAACCACGTCTTCGTCGAAGAGCAAACTTGTCATACTTTGGAGGACAAACCAATTTCCAGTACTACACAAACTCAAACTAACAACCAAAGATATTTATTTCACAAAGAATAAGGTGTTATTATCCCTTTATTCTGCGCCTCTGCGATAGTTACGCTAAACACTACGGACAAAACACTACGGACTCTACACGTTAGTTGAGTAAAGCACATCGCCAGGAAAACAACAACGGTTAGCCTTTTACAGTGTAACAACACACACATGTCAGCTGTTTGTAGTACAGAGTGACCACAATATGGACATAGGATATGCCACTTGTTTAGTTGCTAGAGGAAAAAAATCACTTCCCAGTTCGTTAGTACGACGTAACTTCGGTCAAAAGTTGTCTACTGGCCCAGGAACCAACCGTTTCATAAATACCAAAAGTAAACTGACATGAACATGTGCGGAAGGAAATATATCTACCGAACTTGATATTTCCTCTTTTCATATATCACAACGTTACATATAGGTTATGGAACAATTAAAGTATATAATTAATAGCAAGGGCGTAGGAACCGGGGGCTGGGGGCGCCCCGGCAGCCCCCCCAGTGAAAAATATGGAGATGCGGAAGTATCATTCCGCCCCCCCCCCCCGCTCCGCAAGTCAGTAAACCCCTTTTTCATTTCCAAATGAGAAAAAAATCTCATTTGGAGCACCAAATTGCATCTAAGGCCAGGTG